>VONZ01002456.1:0-50898 GCA_012976165.1 Labeo catla
ATTTTTTTCAAATTCTGTTTTCTGTTTTAATTCTGGTCTTCTTTTTAATGGTTAAATTTAATTTTATTAATCAAAATGTATTTAATAATGTGTAATTAATTAAAAACCATGAATCTTATACAATTTACCGTCAATTTATCAAAAGTTAAGAAAAATTACATGTTTAGGACCCTATGAAGTGTTTCATTTTTTTCTCACTTTGTTTTATTGTTACCAAATATGTTTTAGCATGTCTGTTTATTTGAATGCATAAAAACAACTTTTATTTATTTTTACAATAGACTTATGGAATTCTGTGTTGTGTATTGTTCTGGTTATCAGATGAAGGTATAACATATTGATTTAATTGATCTTCTAATGAAAATTATTAAACTATTTACTATTAAAATGTAAAACATGGAAGAAATATTGTGCGAGGAAAAATGTATACATTTTATTAATTAACAGTAGTAGTAGTAGTAGTAGTAGGCACGTACATTATACTGAATGATTAAAAAAGTTAAACCGAACTTTTATTTTGACGGGTTGCCGACTCGCCGTGAGTGTTTTTACATTTCATTTCTGTGTGTATATTTGACGCTTGTTTTACTCTAATGAAACGGTGAATAACTCGATTTAACAAAACTAGTGAGTTTTTTTTTTTTAATTCTCAGGGAAAAAGCCAGAAGTGTGGGATACAAACTCTGAGCTGAGGGGAAAAGAGACTAATTCCAAAACGTCACTTTAGATCTAGAAACAAAGGAATGTTGAGTTGATTCACTGAAAGCTTGTAACGTTCGGCCCTATTGGTCGAATTTACGTTTGTTAAAATGGGGTCAGATTATACTGTGAGAGATAAAATAAGTGTTTTAAAAGATGAGACAACGACAAAAATACAGTGAATAAATAAAGTGTATTTACACAAATATACAAGGAACTTAAAACAACACAATAAAACTAGAAATCCTAGGCCGTTAAAAGCACAGAGTCTTTCAGTTCCATACCAATAAAACAGTCCATAAGAAATCCAGCGTGTTGAAAGTTCCAATATAAAAGTGTCCACCGGTGTATATACAGTCCAACAAGTGATAGTCCAAAATGAGGGTGAAGCTGGAATGGTAAATCCTTAAATAAAACTCCTCAATCCAGCGTGTAGTTTGGTCAGTGACCCTGATTGTTTGCCATGCTGCCTCCTTTATAGGGTTCAGTTCCTGTTTCCTGTCATGTGAGGAGTCACATGACAGGCAGACCCAGAGTATCTTTAAAGACATACACACATTAAAATGTTTAAGAGGAATAAAATGGCTAAGACAACATGAAAACCTATTAAAACTCAAATATACATAAAATCATTATAATACATTGAGCAGGTTAAAACATGTGTCCTGTGTGACAGTGTCACAAGCTTATTGTATCGCAAAATGTAGAGTATTATGAGAGAGAGATGGACTGAGTGATCATGATTACCTGCATCTAATACAACATTCATTGTTCATATTCAAGATGAAACATTAGTTTGAATGTCCACTGAGGAAAGCGTCATCTTTGTCATAACATTAATATCCTTTCATCTGTTAAGGGTGATTTTGCTGCTCAGTGCATTTGTTAGCTGCATCAAGCTGTTGTTGAAACTAAAAATAACTTGTGCTTATGACTGCATTTATTTTTTCAACGTAAAAGTCTGCTGACTCACAAAAACAGTCTCTTGTCGCCATCTAATGGCAGAACAATGTAACCAAAAGCACCATCACATGCACAGTTTCTCAATACTAAACTCTATTATTAAATACTACTATTATTTTTATTAAAGTGGTCATTGGATGCTAAGTTCTCTTTTTCATGTTGTTTGAACATTAATGTGTGTTGTCAGTGTATGTACAAATCTACCCTATAATGATAAAAATCCATGCAGTGGTTTTTAATTAATCTGTAAAAATATTATTCCCTTTTTCAAATTGAGCCGTTCTCAGATGTCTGTCGTTGTGCCGTCACATGACAGAGGCCACTCCCACAATAGTTGATTGACATGATTTTTTTTTTATGAATCTTTGCGATCGCCTTTTCCTTATAACGTGGTAGTTAGGAAGTTTAGTGGCTAAATGCAGCTAAAGTAAACAATCTCTCAGAGCAGCAGAGAGAAGAGAGGGGCGGGGTGAGCAGAGCTCATTTGCATTTAAAGCAGCCTCGACCAGAATGAGATGATTTTTGCAGAGATGATTTTGTCAAGGTAAAAAGGGTGTTGTTTTACAAAACCACTGAGAATTTTTAACCAAAGTATATTATAGACTTTTCGTTAAGACCCTAAAGAATCTAAATGACACTCCTCAGAAAATACCAGAAGATTAATAAATACAGTTGATTTCTATAATAGTTTACCCAACACAAACAAACCACAGTTTATAATTGTATCTTTAGATGCAGAAAAGGCCTTTGATAAAGTAGAATGGCCCTTCCTCTTCACTACTCTCAGTCATGTTGGTTTTAAATCATATATCATTAATTGGATTAAACACTCTATAATAGCCCAACAGCATCTGTTATAACTAATGGCATTTTATCAAAACCATTTCAATTAAGAAGAGGAACCCGACAAGGCTGCCCACTATCACCGCTACTTTTTACAATCTTTATCGAACCCTTGGCAGCAGCAATACGGCAATCACATAACAAATCTGGTATCCAATCAAAACATTACCATCATAAAATCAGTCCCTATGCAGATGATATTCTTTTATATATTACAAACCCATCCTCATCGCTTCTGTCAGCCCATAATCTGATAAGTGATTTTAGTAAAATATCAGGATACTCCGTTAACTGCTCCAAATCTGAGATTCTGCCTATTACCAAAGTGAACTGGGATGCTGAACTAGAGAATTATATATTTAAGCGACCAACCAAAATAATAAAATACCTTGGGATTCATATTTAATCCAATCTAAAAGATCTGTTTAAGCTTAACCATGCCCCATTATTACAAGAAATTCAAAATAACTTGGAAAGATGGAATAATTTGCCCTTATCTCTAATCGGCTGTATATCATCTGTAAAAATGAACATACTTCCAAAAATCAATTATCTTTTCTCCATGATCCCAGTCACCCCACCTCCCGGCTGGTTCTCCTCATTAGACAGTACAATGACAAAGTACTAATGGGAAAAAAAAGCCAGAATAAAACTGTCCACTCTTCAAAGATCAAAAAAGTCTGGAGGACTTGGGGCACCCAACTTCTACCTTTACTTCATCTCTCAACAGTTAATTTACATTTACCATTGGATACATAATCCTAATCTCCCTTGGTCAAATATTGAAAATGAGCTGGTTCAGTCATTAGATATAAAGTTTTTACCATTAATACATAAATCAATAAAAACTCTCCCTTGATACAAAAATAATACCATTAATACCACCATGAATGCTTGGTGGAAGTTGCATGACCTATTACACTGTAGAGTGAAACCATCAGCCAGTACACACCCATATGGCATAATCCAATGTTTTTAATTAACAATAAACCTTTTCATTTCTCCACATGGAGTCAGAGAGGGGTAACTACCCTGGGCCACTTATACAATGGGACCTTTTCATGACCTTTTAACATATTCAGTCTAAATACAATTTACCAAATCAAACCTACTTTCAATATTTACAGTTAAAAGACGTCATACAAAGATCTATTGGTTCCTATACTCTGTCAAACTGTAATTCTCACATATACCAAACTATTGAATCTTTAAAACCTAATAAAATATTATCACAAATACATACATTCTTATTATCTACAGAAACCGACATAGTTCCTCCAGTTCAACAATGGACTAAGGACATGGGTACAGATCAAATTATCAACTGGCAAGAAATTTGCAATAACATTTATTCGATATCCTGCAATGCCAAAATTCAAATGATTCAATATAAAGTTATTCAAATCAAAATCAAATCACCTTTATTTATATACCGCCTTTAACAATACAGAATTGTGACAAGGTGGCTGTACAGTATTAAATAGGAAATAGTACATCAACAATGCAAAAGGCAATTTTCAGGTAAAGGTAGTTAATCAAATACAATAACATAAAATACAATATTGTGTGAAGATAAAGTGAAGATAAAGTGTCCCCAACTAAGCAAGCCAGAGGCGACAGCGGCAAGGAACCAAAACTCCATCGGTGACAAATGGAGAAAAAAAAAAACTTGGGACTGAATTCACAGAATTAATTTCACAACATACAAATTACAACGAATGGGATATATTAAAAATGATAATTGTCCACACTGTCCAGGCTCTACTGATGATTATTTCCATGCATTCTGGCAATGCCCACTGGTTCATTCATTTTGGTCAAAGGTCATGAGCAGGCTCTCAGATATCCTCGAATTCAGCATCCCAGTTTGTCCAAGAATCGCTTTATTTATTTATTTATTTTATTTATTTGTTTATTTAACAGGGACAGTGCATGGCCCTCAGCCTTACCAGAATTAGCTACAAGCTAAATTTCATCTGTAGTCCCTGGGCAGGAAAAAGTAACATACAGTTAATCCAACAAACACAAATAAATATGCCATAAGAGCATCATCACACAAATAGCCTTTCAAACAGCAACAAAGTTTCACACTCTTAGAAAACACATTAAAACACAACAACAGGACAAATAAAATTCTATATTAATAGACGCAACAATGCAATGTTAAGATATGACAATAAAAATTTTTTGGAGTTTATGATTGATGGGTACATAATTGAATAGATTTAAGCCATGATTTTATCTTATATTTAAAACCAGTAAATGAACTGATGTCTGTGATCTCGTTTGGTATGGAGTTCCAGTAATTGGAGGCTCTAATCGAGAAGGCTGATCTGCCAAACTCAGTACGTCTGTGCTGTACGGCACAGTGACCTCTACTGGTCACCCTGGTTGTTCTCCTACTGTTGGAGAGTAATGATATGAACTCCTCTAATGAAGGTGCAGCCAGATTATTAATTATTCTGTACACTAAGCAAACATTGGCGAAGTACATAAAATTTTGAAAAGTCAAAAGTTTGTGCTTTTTAATGATGTTACAGTGGTGATACCCTGGTGGCTTTTTGTCTAATACTTTGAGAGTTTGTTTATATAGCGTTTGTAGTGGAGCAAGTATTGTTTTTCCGGTTTGTGACCAACTTGTAATGCAATATGGAAAATGTGAAAAAATCATTGAGTGCATATACAATTTAGCAGCATCTAGAGGTAACTGATTACGAATGTGCCTAAAATTTCTTAAATTAAATTTAACAATATTGCAAACCTGCTTTATATGTTTCTTAAAAGACAACTGTGAATCAAGAGTAACTCCTAGATATTTAAAATGTGACACAGTCTGGATTTTTTCCCCATTTACAATGACATCTGGCTGATTTCCATTTTTCCTTATATAAAAATACATACACGCAGTTTTACTGATGTTAAGTGCCAAGCAAGACTCAGAAAGCCAGGTGGCAATTTTTTGCCATTGCTGCTGTTAATTTAGTTGCCACTTCATATCTGTCTTTTCCATGTGCCAAGATGACCGTGTCATCTGCATACATTTGGATGTCAACTTCAGGACATATTAGCAGTAGGTCGTTAACATATAAACTAAATAACAAAGGGCCTAAGACTGGGCCTTGCGGGACACCAACAGAACAGTTACTAAATGATGACATTTTGTTCCCAACTCTGGTGCATTGTCTTCTCATAGTGAGATAAGACTCCATCCATTTCATAGCATCATCAGAAAAATTAAAATTTGACAACTTAAAGTAAAGAACATTATGATTTACAGTATCAAAAGCTTTTTTCAGATCCAGAAAAACAGCTCCTACAGCACTCCAACAATCTAGTTTTGATTTGATTTTTTCAACAAAATAGCAGGTAGCCATTTCAGTCGAATATTTTTTCCTAAAACCAAATTGCATTGGATGAAGTATTTGTTCAGAATTTAAAAAGTCGTTTAACTGCTCAGTTACCACTTTTTCTGCAATCTTTGATGCCACCGGCAAAATGCTAATGGGCCTATAGTTAGCTACATCAGTTGGTTCCCCTGCCTTGAAAATGGGAACTACAACTGCATTCTTCCATACGGTTGGAAAAATTGATTGCTTTATTGATAAATTAACTAGGTGTGTAATGGGGGTGCTGAGGGAGTGAATATTGTTTTTTAGCAATGTTGAATCCCAGTTGAATATATCTTTTGCCTTTGAGGACTTTAAAGTGCTTAATATCGTACAAATTTTATTTTCAGAAACTTCAATTATCTTAAAAACGGCCTTGCTATAATCTGGTTTTACTATATTTTTAACTCTTGCACCAAAAGTGTCAGATAAATTCTGTACTGATATGGTAAAATAAGTATTAAATGCAGAAGCTATTTCACTAGAATCATTAGTTAAAATTCCATTCATTTTCAGCTCATATCCATTTCCCTGATTTTGCTTATTGTCTTTCTTTGTTAATTTATTTATATTGCTCCATATCAATTTACTATTTCCTTTTCCCTCTTTAATAATGTCCATAAAAAACTTTGCTTTTGCTTTCCTTAATTCATTGACTACTTTATTACGAAGATTTGTAAAAATTTGTCTATCAGTAATTAATTTAGACTTCAGTGCTACTTTCAGGGCAGTCACGTTTTTTCATCAAGTCCCACAAGTGGTCATTAAACCATGGTAAGTTGCCCTTACGCCGTCCATTTTTAAAGGTTTTTGTATGTTTTTCTTTAATTCTATTTATTGTACCAATGAAGGACTCACAGGAGGCATCTATATCTGTGAGTAGAACATCTCTCCAATCAGTTTGACTTAATTCTTCCTTGAATGCATTCATGTCATGTTTCCTTATTCCATAGGAGTTTTTAATTATCTCTTGTTGATAAATAATCCGTTTTTTTGTTAATTTCCTTGCAATAAGAATCATATTATGATCTGACAAACCAGTGAGAAGATTAAAAGATTTTATAATTCTCTCAGGCTTGTTACTGAAAATGAGATCAATTTGTGTTTTTGAGACGTTTGTTATTCGTGTGGGTCCATCTATTAATTGAGTCAGTTCAAACTTGTCTGTAAGTGTTTTTAGCTTTTTTCAAGTTACTTTTTCAGCCCAATTTAAATTAAAATCACCCAGAACTATACATTCTTTCTTTATGTCCAATAATTTAAGCAGGTTCTTAAAATGTTCATAAAACGTGACATCATATGACGGTGGTCTATACACGCCAGTCACATTAAATGACATCTGCTGAGAGAGGGTAATAGTAATGCCAACACATTCAAGTTCATTTACACATTAAATCAATTTGTTCGCATGTAATGTTATCTCTCACATACATAAGTAGCCCGCCGCCTTTTCCTTTGTTTCTGTCCTTTCTGAAAACCTTGTAGCCAGGCATTATGAACGAGGCTACAGGTGACGATTTAGATAGCCATGTTTCAGACAGACAGAGGAAGTCCAAGTTTGAGTCAGTAAGAAGTTTTTCGAGTTGTTCCGATTTTCCTCTTACGCTACGAATGTTAAGGGGACCTCCGAGGAGGCCCCTCGGCTTTGCGCATGGGTCCCAAATGATGTTGGAATGCTGAACAGTTTGGAAAAGGCCGATGTTGAAGTGTTTTGTAACTGCCGGGTTTTCATGTGAGTGTCTCTGCTGATCGGCATTACCTGGAGTTACGAGTGTCCTCGCCGGGGGTAGATCTTCCACCGAGACGGGTCCTGGGTTCAGTTGCACATCGCCAGCAAGGAGAAGTGTAGCGAACAGGTACATGAGCAACTTTCTGTAAAAGCGTGAAGCTTTAGGTCTATCACTTGCAGTGTTGGTTTGCTCGCATGGCGGTGTTGCTCTTCCATCCCGTAGTATTGCAGTGTAGATGGTGAATCTGCTCCATTCATTGTGTATAACAGATTGTGTTGGCAATAGTGCAGTGTCTCCTGAGATCAGCTGATTGATCCCACAGCCGCGGACAGAAAGGATCAGCAACAGTATAATGTAGACCAGAAAGGCCAATCGCTGTATTAAATCCTCAGTCCTCGGTACATACCGGTGCTTGTTTTTTGTAATATGGATACGATCATTGCATTTTCCAGCCGCTTTAGACAGTGCGAATGAAAACAGACATAGAAGTTTGGTGAGCACACCTGCGGCTCCTGCCAAGCCGCCCGCTAGCTCCGCCATCTTCCATGGAAATGGGAGACACTTCTACACTGGGAGACACTTCTACACTGCAGATTTCTAATCAGTTTAAACCATTTTTATTGATTTCACTAACAGTAGCAAAGAAACACATCTTACTTAACTGGAAAGACAGAACAGCTCTTTCAATAAACCAGTGGCTCAAATTATTATTAGTTCATTTAAACTTAGAGCAATTAACAGCATTTGCACACAACGTCGATCTCTCCAAACAAACTTGGTCCCCTTTGATTCAGTATCTGAGTAGGGGAACTGATTCCTGTTTACCTGTATCTCTGTCTTAAAACATGAGAAACAAATGAGGAACATTTAGTGTCCTTTTATATAAATTATGAAGTATATATCCTGTCAACTTATGTCGATTACTTCTATTATTGAAATGCATTTTTTTTTTCTCTCTCTTTTTTTCTCCTTTTCTCCCTTCCAATGCATAACTCACTGAAAGCATTTAAGCCTTTATTTTCTTCATTCTTATTAACATTTTGTTTACAGTAAGTTACCATGTATTTTATTCTCTGCAACTCCACTGTTGCCATTGCTGTTATCATAGCTGTTATATTTTTTTTCCTATATGTTATTAATTGATCATTTCATTTGCAACTGATTAAGGGAAAAGAAAGGTATCTCTCTCTCTCTCTCTTTGTCTCTCATCCTATCATTCACCCTCTTCTGTCCCCCCCCTCCCCCTCTCTTATCCTTTTGGCTTGAAATAATGTTATCTGACCTGAAAAGGGAAAGACTTGTACAAAAAACTGCTACTGGGTCTGGCAAACAAGGCTCTGGGAAGACAACCGGCTGAGGCACAGACTTCAGGATCACGGTGAACATCCTGTACTAGGGTCTATTATTAGTGACTAGGTCACATGCCAATGCCCTAGAAAGGGCCTCCCTAAGACCGATGATTCGAAGGAAATAGGTTCACGTTTTATCTCGCCATCTTCTCCCATCATCAGCATGAAATAATACAGTCTCCCTCAATTTTCCCTCTCCCTGTCCTCCTCTTATTCTTTCTCCTCATCTCCCTGTCTATCTTCCAGTTTTCATTTTCTCTCCCTCCTCATTCTTTCTTTCCCCGTTTAAAGATCTTTTGTTTTCTAGCTTTATTATTTATTTATTTATTATATAAGCTATATTTTCAAGATAGCAGTGGTGACAGGAATGGTAACAAAAGGAGAGAAAAGAAATTTAATTATATTTTGAATTTTACATGTATTCAAATGGCAAAGACACTTCTTTCTCTTTTCTTTTTCTTTATATATATTTTTATTTTTATTATTATCAATTATTATCAATAATAGCAATGTGTACATACTGGATTTACATAATATATTATAATTATTATTACCACTACTACTACTGTTATTATTATTACTTATTTATATTAACCTTTTCTTCTCACATGTATTGGAAGGTGGGGGAGTATTGTTATACAACACATTGTTTGTATGTTCATATGTTTGTCATTGGTTTTGGTGTATTTATTTCTTTTTATTTTCTTTTTTTTTATACTGTCTTTTGTTACATCTTTTTTCAATAATAATAATAAAAAAAAGACCCTAAAGAATCATATCAACTTGTGGAAAATGGGCATCCGATGACCCCTTTAAATACAGTATTAAATACCACTAGTATTTATATAAAATATTATTTATTGAATAATATTTAATAAACAACACCAACAGCCATCATAAACGTTGCTAAGGAACAAATAATAGATTGAGACCAAAGAAGGCCTGTTAGATTTGGCCAAAATGAATTACATCTTATGTTTAACCACTATAGAGACATTAGAGTCAGCAGTAAATTCCAGAAGATCTGGCCGAGGTGAGGTGCTCTCATGCGGGTTCATGACTGCTGAACGGCTACTGATGATCCGGCTACTCTCATGTCCAAAAACATTAATGCAAATTATCAAATAGATGTTATCTTTATTAACAAACTGCATAACTGAACTATAAACAAGTACGTTCTCGCCTGAAAACCTCTTAAAACTACATTCTGTGACACAGAAACAGTAATATTTATAAAATGATACTGGATTTGGAATAATCATGAAGTTACTCTAGTAAAACTGTAGTAATCCTGAGGGGTGTTTTTTTCCCAGTTTTGGAGATTTTTGTTTTTATGCCCTGACATTTGTGCTTATTTCTTTTACTAATAACATTTTACTGAATAAGTCTGATTATACTGTACTTAATCTGATTAAACTTAATGTGTTTAATCAGGTTAGGTCAGGTTTGACCTAACCAAACATGCAGTCCAGATTATAAACCTGATTAAACACATTAATATGCCTGTTTGTTTTGATCTATACTCAGGCTATGTGACTGTAATCTCACTGCTGAATCCTGTGAGAGTTTGTCATCAGCTCTACAGTCTTCAGACTGTGTCCTGAGAGAGCTGGACCTGAGTAACAATGACCTGCAGGATTCAGGAGTGAATCTCCTTTCTGATGGACTGAAGAGAAACTGTCAGCTGGAGATACTGAGGTTTGAGTTCAAACACTTTCATTGATTTATTTATTTTGTATTTCTATTAAATTAAACATTAAAAGTCACATTGCTAAGACTCATTCTGTGTGCAATTACTGTTGTTCTTGTTCAGACTTTCCAGATGTAATCTCACTGCTGAATCCTGTGAGAGTTTTTCATCAGTTTTACAATCCTCAAACTCCCGTCTGAAAGAGCTGGACCTGAGTAAGAATGACCTGCGGGATTCAGGTGTGAATCTCCTTTCTGATGGACTGAAGAGAAACTGTCAGCTGGAGATACTGAGGTTTGATTTCAAACACTTTCATTAATTTATTTTTTATTTCTATTAAATTAAACATTAAAAGTCACATTGCTAAGACTCATTCTGTGTGCAATTACTGTTGTTCTTGTTCAGACTTTCCACATGTAATCTCACTGCTGAATCCTGTGAGAGTTTGTCATCAGTTTTACAATCCTCAAACTCCCGTCTGAAAGAGCTGCACCTGGAGTAACAATGACCTGCGGGATTCAGGAGTGAATCTCCTTTCTGATGGACTGAAGAGAAACTGTCAGCTGGAGATACTGAGGTTTGATTTCAAACACTTTCATTAATTTATTTTTTATTTCTATTAAATTAAACATTAAAAGTCACATTGCTAAGACTCATTCTGTGTGCAATTACTGTTTTTCTTGTTCAGACTTTCCATATGTAAACTCACTGCTCAATCCTGTGAGAGTTTGTCATCAGTTTTACAATCCTTAAACTCCCGTCTGAAAGAGCTGGACCTGAGTAACAATGACCTGCAGGATTCAGGAGTGAATCTCCTTTCTGATGGACTGAAGAGTCCAAACTGTCAGCTGGAGATACTGAGGTAAACTGTTTTCCATAAAATAATTAACAACATGCTACCACATTTTGTTTGAGAGAGAATCATGACCTTCTGTTCATTAACACAGTAAATTCTGCTTCACACAGTCTCTGTTTCATGCAAGTGCTGTGAGTTTAAATCAACATGGATAAATGTGGATTTGAAAATGTGAAATGCCCCAAACATCTTCCCAAATCTCTCATGAGAATTGGTTTTAAATCTGTTAAAGCAACAAGAAGCTTTAACAATTAGATATTAAGACAGACATAAATATTAGTATTGTAATTTTACTGTCAATCAGTGTTCATTTCAACAGCAAATTTTAATTTAGCCTTAGTCATAGTCTTTAGACTAAAACTAAAACAATCCAGATGACTAAAATATGACTAAAACTAAAAGGCATTTTAGTCAAGTTTTAGTTGAGTAAATATCATAAGATTTTAGTCGACTATATCTACAGTAGATTTAGTTTGCTAAAATCGAATGGGTTTAGTTACAGTGTAATGCATTTATTAAGCATTTGTCTAAAATGACCAAACTCTTTGTATAGGTTTGATATTAAGGTTTTTTAATCAGTCCCTCCAGGATTTCACAAATGATTTCCGTGAATTTTGTGATTCAGATGTCTGATTTTGTGGTGGTAATTTCCAACAATTTGCACAAAATTTGCGATGTTTTTTTTATAATTATGATAGCACATTTACCAGATTGTATTATGTTAGTTTCACAATAGTCTTAAATGACATAAAGAACAAACAAAATGTATGACGTTTGTTTATTTTGCTAAGAAACAAATGACAACAGGACAAATGAGTACAATATAAAGGCAGATAAAAACTATTATTTTTGCTGCTGCTGCTACTGTTGTTTCATGAATTTTAAGAAACTACATAAGGGTTACAGCAGGGTCTCCAACCTCTTTTACACCACGGACCAGTTATGGTTTGAAAATGTTCTCGCGGACTAGCGGGGATTATAGGCCTGAAATTAAAGTTGTTAAGACTATTAGACAGTTATATAC
This sequence comes from Labeo catla, assembly GCA_012976165.1. Lineage (NCBI taxonomy): Eukaryota > Metazoa > Chordata > Actinopteri > Cypriniformes > Cyprinidae > Labeo > Labeo catla. The sequence continues at coordinate 12,541 of VONZ01002456.1, forward strand.
CGTTATCAGCACATGTTGAAGTAGATTCGTGTCTGAGAGAATATGCGCTGTGAATGTAGCATTAGAAAACTCTGTTCGGTTTTTTTTTTTGTTTGTTTGTTTTTTTTTTTATTTGTTTACTTTAACTTTATGTATAGTGAATTGTAAAGTTAAAACTGAAGTTAAGACGTTCACCCGCATCACTATTGCACAAAGTTTGATATCCATTGGCTCGCCTTCATGGTTTAAAACACAAATACTTGCAATATTGCGACGTAACCGCAAAACCCCATGCGTATGCATCTTAAACGCAGGGAGAGGTGAAAGAGGAATCAACTCGGTCTGCTGCGCTGTCTGAAACACGCCTCTGTGCTTGTGCTTCGGGTGTATGTGAGAACAGCGCACAAGTAACGAATCGAGTTCTGTTTCGTTTCTTCTTCTTGTGGTTTTAAATAGCTTAAACGTGTAAATTGGCAAATTAATCTGCGAAATCACATGCCGAACGGTGGTCCGTACGTATCACGGATCGACTGTGATCCGTTTAAGCGCTAATAGGCTATATGACAGATCAGAGCCAGTGCTTCAGGGGAATTGCTTTGGTCCAATGACAGACTCCAGCGAAAGTTTTGTTCACTGTTTCACACACACACACACACACACACACCGATCACGTGTGCATATCTGTATCTTGAAAAAAATACATTACAGCTTCAGTAAAATTAGGTTTTTATTTATTTTATTATTATTCTTTTTTTGTGGAGACCCTATTACTTTGCGGTGAAATGGCAAATTATGCAGTATCACAAAAAATGCGACATGTTGCTGATTTTGAGTTGGATTCAGTGATCGCAGAATTGCGAAAAACTGGAGGGTCTGTCTTAATATTAAAATTCAGTGAAACCACTTCTCATAAAGAAACAAGAGCTTAGGTCTTGTTTTTAATGAAATACCAGTGGCCATATATGCATTCTTTATAACACATTCTTCATTCTCTCAAGCAGACATTTATTTATATAAATAAATGTAGATAAATTTTTATTAGGGCTACTGAAGTGATTCAGCTGAGAGCAGTGAGTGATTTTTCTGTCTTTCTTTTGTTGCTTGATTAACATCAAAGCCACAGAAAACAGCAACTAAATTAGGCTGCTGTCCCTTTAAAGGGGTCATTGGATGCAAAGTTCACCTTTTCATGTTGTGTGAACATTAATGTGTGTTGTCAGTGTATGTACAAATCTACCCTATAATGATAAAAATCCATGCAGTGGTTTTTAATTAATCTGTAAAAATAATTTCCCCTTTTTCAAATCAAGCCATTCTCAGCAACTTGTCTGTGTGGCGTCACGCCCACAGAGGACACTCCCACTATAGTTGATTGACATGGGCGTCTTACCTTAGACCCGCCCTGAATGGGCAGTAACAGTCTGATCGCCAGTAGGGACTTTCAGCAGCCACAGATGAAACGCCATTCTGACATCATATTGTGCGTTCGCGACTTTAACTGTTACTTCTTGACGTTCTACTATAGCCGTCTACTACAGGAGAACAGCTGGTTTGCCGTAGCCTTTACAGTGTGACAGATTAGGTAGATAAATGTTATATTTTATAGTTTATACCACTAGTTTATTCCATCAGTATATGATTCTACCATTAGTCTTTCATTTAATCTTTGTTGATATGTTTTAAATTTGAGATCATTTTAATGATTTTTTTCATTTGTACAAACATATGTCTGCTGTTGGCAACAGCACCTCAGGTGTCACTGAGACTAGACATGATGTGAAACCAACAATGTAAGTTTGCCTAAACATCGTCCTCATAATCCATCATTTGTACTTGAATAAATGAATGCCGTGTTGCACCGTCTTGTTTACGTTTGCTTAATGATTTTTACTTTCTCGGCTACGGCGGTGTAACAGCGTACTTTCAGTCATCATAGCCATTCCATTGAAAGCTGTTGCTTAAAGTCCCTAGTGTTTCGATGCTGTAGCAGAGACGTAGACAAGAATGTCTCCTAAACGATTGAGGTGTTGTGTTGCTGGATGTAATAATGATCATAGTGGTCGTCATTTACTCCCGACATCTGAGCAGCTGAAGATGCAGTGGATTACGTTTGTTTGTGAAGGGAATGAACCTCCCGATCTACATATATCTGTCTATGTTCACACAAATCATTCATGATCCAGCTTCACTTACAGCAGAAGTGAGTATAAGGGTTTTTTTTTATGAATCTTTATGATCGCCTTTCATTATAACGTGGTAGTTAGCAAGTTTAGCGGCTAAACACTAAATGCGTCTAAAGTAAACAGACTCTCAGAGCAGCAGAGAGAAGAGAGGGGGAACAATCCATCAGAATGGGATGATTTTTGCAGAGCTGATTTTGACAAGGTAAAAAAGGTGTTGTTTTACAAAACCATTGAGAATTTTTAACCAATTGTAGATTTTTCATTAAGACCCCAAAGAATCATATCAACTTGTGGAAAATGGGCATCCGATGACCCCTTTAAGTTCTCTTTTGCATCGTCAAATTTATCCCTAAGTCTGCTCTTCTCTTATCACAGATATTGACATTGTTTTTAACGTTTTATGAGACATGCACCAAATGTATGCTAGTTTATGTCCCGCCGGATAGATCAGTAGGCTATGATACAGTACAAATGTACACATCTAACCTCCTAACCATACAGCAGATTCATTAATGACTATATAAAGTTAAGTAGTTGGGAAACTGGATGTTACACTCAAAAAAATATTTCAGCCCTTAACTTAATTCAATTACGTACAAAATTTCCATGCATTTAGATTACGTAGTTTTAATTTAAACAAATCAATTAAACTTAATGTGATTCAAATGCATCAGTCTTACGTAAATGAATCAGGTAAAGTTGATGTAATATTTCCCAGTGTTAAACAAACCCTGCTCAGTGTTCATGTGTTTCCACACTACAGAGTGTTCAAGTAGCATTGACACAGTGTTGGAGTTAAGGAGATCATTATGTCATGATTGACCAATAATGATCAACACCTGCTGTTGACAAGCAGAATCACAGAAGGAAAGAGAAACACAAGAATCAGCCACAGCCAAAGATAAAATTAACTTAAATAACTGAAGACATTAAATCTCTGATTAAACAACTCCACAAACAACATTACAGTTTGACTTGATTTCTGTCGTATATCCACAAATATTATTTGAGAACGTCTAAACAGAGGTTTAGATGTTTTATTTTAAAAAAATGTTTCATTTGACCTCACCATCATGGCGAACAGGATTTACTTTAGTTGGGCTCTTGACCCTTGACTTCCTTAGTATAGTTTTTTTTTTTTTGTTCTTTGGTTGTTGTAATTGTGTTCGTAGAGCACATTTGTATAGCGCAAAAAAAGGGGTCCTTATTAAGTGTTCTTGGATTATTATTATTGATGTTCTAATCATTGTCAAGTGGCTTGATTTGCTGATATTGTTCAGTGGTTTACCTCTTAGTTTCATTATATTTACAGTAGTTGTATGAACTGTTACTATTACTACTTTAAGATCTCCAGTATTACTTGGAGTATTCCAGTATACTCCAAGTATATACTCCAGTATTCCAGTATTAGACACACACAGACATCAAGAATCAGCATATGAATCTCAACAATGGTGACATTCAACAGCTGCATGCTGGGAGTCATGGGTGAGTTTTATAATCTGCTGTTACCCAGCATGCAGCTGTTGAATGTCACCATTGTTGAGATTCAAATGCTGATTCTTGATGTCTGTGTGTGTCAAACTGATGCTGTAGATTTCGTGTATAAGATAAACATCCATAATAGTTCATACACCTGTTGTAAACATTATGAAAATAATAGACTAACCACTGCATGAGATCAGTGCATCAGGCCACTGGATGATAATGATTTAACAAACAATAAAAATTAACCAAAAACACCTAATCAGACTTTTTTTTGGCTTTTTTATTTTGTTGCAATAAATGTGCTTCATACACATAATTACAACAGCCAAAAAAATTTACCTAAAAATATCAAAAGTCAAGAGTCCAACTAAAGTAAACCCTGTTCGCCATGATGGTGAGGTCAATTGAAACTTTAAAAAAAAATAAAACATCTAAACCTCTGTTTAGATGTTCTCAAAAAATATTTATAGATATATGACAGAAATCAAGTCAAACTGTAATGTTGTTTGTGGAGTTGTTTAATCAGAGATTTAATGTCCTCATTTATTTAAGTTAATTTTCTCTTTGGCTGTGGCTGATTCTTGTGTTTCTCTTTCCTTCAGTGATTCTGCTTGTAAACAGCAGGTGTTGATCATTATTGGTCAATCATGACATAATGATCTCCTTAACTCCAACACTGTGTCAATTCTACTTGAACACTCTGTAGTGTGGAAACACATGAACACTGAGCAGGGTTTGTTTAACACTGGGAAATATTACATCAACTTTACCTGTTTCATTTACGTAAGACTGATGCATTTGAATCACATTAAGTTTAATTGATTTGTTTAAATTAAAACTACGTAATCTAAATGCATGGAAATTCTGTACGTAATTGAATTAAGTTAAGGGCTGAAATATTTTTTTTGAGTGTACTGTTATATTACTTCACTGTTTGCTGTTTCTGTGCCCTCTTTATTTAATGGTTATTTCAGTTATTTTGACCTTGAAGATCACTCTTAGACCACTGTGGCCTAAACAAAAACTTTTTTAGGTAATTTGAACAACAAACTGATCGGAGCAGCTTGTTTCACATAAACAGGATTAGACTATTTTATTATTATTAGATCATTTTATACAACAGGTTCTCAAATCTGATTGGCTGAGAATCTTTTCCAGCAGTGCAGTGCCTAAACTGCTTAGAACAGGTCTTAAACAGTTAGTCATCTCATTTGTTTACTACAAGATTGGTCATAACTAAAGTCAGTTACTAAAAGGTAGATTGGTCTAATTTGAATTTGAAAAGTAAGACTAATTACTGCTGGCTAACTGCTAGTTGGTCAAAGTAGCTCTTAAGGCCGGGACACACTTGTCGGGCCGATCTGTTGGGTTAGTTTGTTTAGTGTGTTCCACACGTCGGCTCACGTCGGGCTCACGTCGGTGGGAGTTTGCCTGATTCAGTGTGCGTTGTGGAAAGTGATTGGATCAGGAGTCAGTGCCGGAGAATTAAAGCAAAATGATGAAAACGAGTGGTAACACTTTATTTTAAGGTGTCCCTAATATAGAGTAATTACCTAATTAAGTACTTGGTGGTAGCCGTTGTACTTACATGAAACAAAATGTACTTACCATGTAACTAAGTTATGGAACAGCCTGTAATTACAGTTTGTAATTATGTAGATGTAATAGGCAGCTACTGTTACACATATGAAACAGACTGAGTCTGTTACACAGCTACTTGTTCACTTGAGTACAATCTTGATACACTTTAAGTACACTGTAAAAAACAACCTATAGAATCTACTCAATAAAATGAGGTAAACTGAGGTAACAATTTACACTCAGTTTGTTTGGGTAGATTCTATCCTATATGTCTGAGTAAAGAACACCTGAATTTATCAGCTAAGACAAACTAAAAAAAAGTAGGTAAAGTCTACACAGCAAAAAGCCCAGTGTTAAATGAACTCTCCCGGGAGTTTGAGTCCATACTCAAGAGTGTTAAAATGAACACTGAATCAGTGTTAGAGTTAATGAGGTAATTAAGTGATTCATTGAGTGATGATTGACCATTATTAAAGACGCCTGATGTTAATAAGCAGAATCACCAAAAGGAGAAAATCTAATTTTGTAAGTCACCATTATAGTGGTCAGTGTTAGCATTAGTTTAGCTCTTTACCAGTAACTTCTTAATATTAGATTTTGTTTGGGTGTTGTAATTGAGTTATAACAGTCAGACAAACCAGAAGAAATGAGATTTTGTGATTTTGATTATGCTATGACAAAGTCATGAAGTAGCGATCAGAATAAGTGCGTTGTATTTTGTTTATGTTGGTTTAATCAGACAGGTGTTTCTGAAATTTATTTGACCGGAAAAAATATAAACAATTTTTAGATTTAGACACACAGACATCAACAATCAGCATGAGAATCACAACAATGGTGACCAACAAAAACATATGTTGTAGCCAATCAAAACTCATCCATATCTCCCATCATGCATTGTGGCATGAATAAATTATGAGCTGATGATTTCCGTGATGTTTAGAGTTGATCTGTTTCTGAATATGCTGTTTGTCACCATTTTTGAGATTCATATGTTGATTCATGATGTCTGTGTGTGCCTAAAAGAACAGCTTTTGAAGTAGTCTTGTAAGAAGTCCATTCAATATTAAAAAAAAAATCAGGCTTTATCATTTTTTTTGCTGCTGTGAAACCACAAGGCAGTTATAATAAATAAAGGATATAGAACTCTAAATGGTTTCAGTGGCTCAAATTAAGTTTATTGAGTGTGACTTTTGCTCTTTGTCTTGTCTGGCTAGTTTAACTAAACAGTTGAACAAAAGCTAATGTTAAAAAGCTACGGGTCAAGAGCCCAACTAATGCTAACACTGACCACTATAATGGTGACGTAAACATGTCTTCAGGTGTCTTCAATAATTTTCAATTTTCATTTTAACTCTAACACTGCTTCAGTGTTCATTTTAACACTCAAATAAACTCCTGTGAGAGTTCATTTAACACTGGGCTTTTTGCTGTGTAGACTTTATCTACTTTTTTTTAGTTTGTCATAGCTGTTAAATTCAGGTATTTTTTACTCAAATATATAGACAAACGAAGTGCAAATTGTTACTTCAATTTACCTCATTTTATTGAGTAGATTCGTAAATTTAGGTTTTCTCTACTCAAATATATAGGATAGAATCTACCCAAACAAACTGAGTGCAAATTGTTACATCAGTTTACCCCATTATATTGAGTAGATTCTATAGGTTGTTTTTTACAGTGTAGCTTATGTCTGTGTATTTACATTTTTAATGATGTTGTACAGATCTGGCCACTGAGAATGTGTGCGTGGAGTAAAGGGAAAACGCGTGAGCACAACATACAGCGCGGGGTTCAGAAAATGCTGTAACACAGGAAACACATGATCAGTAGGGGCAGTCATGTAACGCACCGAACTGAAGCGGCAGAGAACATTATTCACGCCGAGCGTCTGTTTAAGTTTTATTGCGTGTACTACAAGAAGGCCAATAAAATATTCCTGATTCTGTCATCAATAGTATTATCACCTGGTTATCATGAAAATTTGATCATAGAAAAAAAAATCATTTGAAAAGTAGACTTAGTCTACAGCCTTTTAGACAACAAAGACATTAACAAAAGAATTATTCTTTTTTTTTTTCAATCACGAGAGAGTGGCGTAGTAAGTACAGGTTTTCGTTTATGCTTAAAATCTATCCTTTGACATGAGTTTGAATCTGACAGACAAACAAAATGTATTTTTGCTGCATGATGTGACCTGAAATCGTTTTTTAAACATAAAAACACACAAAATGCAAAAAAAAATGTATATGTTAAGGCTAATTTAAGAATTTTTTTTTACTGTTATGCAGCCTAATAAATTTGTATAAAAAGGAGAGTAACCCGGAAATTAAACCACATCCATTTCTGAACAGAGAAAAAAAAACTTTAGAAACGAAAAATATCATCTTTATAGATTAAAAAAAAGAAAGAAAAAAAGAAAAAGAAATGTGATGACTCCGAAGTTCACAGAAAGGAAACATTAAGCAGCGTCCTCTTGTTTTCTTTATTTTGCAAAAAGCTTTACAGTTTTGAATGATGTTTTGCTTCTGTATGACCATTAATTACGGAGTAACAGTTTCCTCAGAAGAGGAAAAATATGCAGTGATTGCGTTGAGGCCTCAAGCGCACAATATTTTATTAACTTGACATCGCAACCTAATGCAATACAGTTAAAGAAAAGTAGGCTATAAAAAAAAAAAAAGTTTAAATAGTCAGTATAGTACAATCTGTTCACACTGTGCTGTTTTAGAAGGGAATTAGCCTATAGATCATTTCTTAATGTTTATAATTTTTGTAAACATTTTGTTTTATTCTCTGGTAGGCTACTGAATGTAGGCCCTATTAATAAAATGCGACCTAAATCCTACCTGATACTTTTTCCCCTCTCATAATGTTTAATCATGCAGTAAACATTTTAAATAACAAACTGTAATTTCCGTTCGTTTAATAGACGACATTTGGCCAAAATCTTGTTATAAAAAAATTCTGCTGTATTGGCCGTGACTACACAAGATGCCACACTTTTTTGGTTTATTTATTTATTTTTTAGTACCGTACTAATGACATACGCCATGTGACCACCAGACCATATGAATAACAGATTCTCAATTGGTACTTTTTTTTCGATTTGTGATCGTAGCCGTTTGAGGAAGGTTTTAAGACCAAGCGGATCCTCCGCCGGCTGCTCCGAGCGGGACTCGCGTTAACTGCAGTTCCCTTCACCGTCCGCGTTTTAATTTTGAGCCAAACATTTAGCAAGACAGGAAACAATAATTCGACTTGATTTTTATCCCTGGCATAGATCACAATATTTTTTTACCCATGTACATTCACTTAATTGTTTTTCTTTCTTTCTTTTTTCTATTACTGTTGTGAGATGTATTTGTTTGTATTAATATATACATAATTGCTATTAACTATAGTTAATGCTGTTAAAAGTTAATGATGTTAAATAGAGGGGGGACATACATTTAAAAAATTCAATTCTAGCGCATTCTTGGACCTCATTAAAATATTATTGATGTTTCATAGACATTCAGTTGTTATGCTTTCAAACTTATTGGCATTTGTATGTACAGTATGTAATTTCACCTCCTAAATTACTACATGTACAGTCACAATTCTATAATGGTACAATTTACTCAGGCCTATGACATTAAAATTCTTTGTAGAATAATTGTACATAAATGCAAGTAGTTCTAAAGCTTACATTTACAGTAAAAATGTCTGAATGATGTTATTTTTAATCAAGTATAAATATATGGGTTGTCTGCTGGGCAGCACCTACTTTTAAAATCATCCTACTTTTAACGCATCCAAATCTAGGGCTGGGTATCGATTCAGATGTTCCGTTTCGATTTTAATTCTTGATTTGACAATATGAATGAATATAGATTTATAGATTTAAATAATAACAGTGAACATTTTATTACAAGTGGTTAATTAATAAAAGGAAATTACGAGCCACAAACCTGTATATAAACACTTTTTAATTTTACACTGTAAAATCTAATTAGTTGGGCTTACTTAAAAAAAGCATGCAAACCGATTGCCTTAAAAAAATTAAGTAAAGTGAAATAAGAATAGTATGTTGTACTGACAAATGCTTAGTTAGTATAGTTTACTTACACGGGAGCTCTAGTAACTAAGAAAGAACTGTAGGGGGTACTTAATCATTTACTTTAGGCTTACACTTGACTTAGTATAGCTACTCACTGACTCCCAGAGTGCATTGCGGCATGAATAAATTATGCAATTGCTTTGTTTTACTGTTGTTGTTTTTATTTGCTAATTTTATTTACTGACTTGTGTCAGCAGTAACACAACAAAAAGAGAAAATAAAATAATATAATGGTTATTGTCACAATTAATAAAAATAAATAAAATTGAATTGTTACCATCATTGTGATTCACATGCTGAATGTTGAAGTTTGTGACTTGAGCACATTATCACAAATATTGAAGGACTGTCTCAACCCAATAAAGTTTCTCAAGGTGTTTATGAAGAACAATAAAATTGTAAAAGATCATTAATAAACATAAAAAAATATATTAGCTAAAGAATTGAAAAGATTTAGCTAATCGAAATATCAGAACTTGAAGGTTACCTTCTAAAAGCAACCTATTATTACTTTCCTTCCCTTGAAATCAAAAACTATGACTTCATGTTGCATTGCTGCATCAATAGGAAGAAAATTATAATAAAAAAAGCAAAGTTCCAAGTGCCCAACCAAATGGAACATTAATCACTATAATGGTAAGTAAAAAAAAAAAAATAATAATAATAATAATAAAAAATAAATAAATAAAATAAGACACACCAACAACATTTTACGAAAATCAACATCAATTTATGAAGTCAGCTTATGTGATGTTCTCTCAAATACATAGTTGTACTGAAACAACATTCAAGATGACTTTGGGAAATGAGTGAAGGTAACTGGTGAAAAATAACTGCAGATTAACAATTGCCACCTCAAAAAAAAATTATTTTCTTCTTCTTCTGTTGTTATTTTGCAAATTAGCAACATATTAGTGCACTGCTGCCTCTCACTGGTTTATTAATGTCATTGGTTCCTTTGTGGCTACTTGAATATTTTAAGTAAGCGTCACTCAAAGTAGTAAAGTAAACTGTTTTACTCGCTTGAAAGTAGCTGTAACTTAATAAAACCTAGTAAGTATAGCAACTAAGTAAAGATAACTAATTATATCTAAGTAAGGTAAACTATTGGATTTTACAGTGTAAGTACACTTGTGTACAGTAAAACAGAACTCAACTCTATATTTCAAATGTTTCAAATGTTAATGAATAAACAGAATTGATTTCATCAGATGAAAAACTGATGCTGGAAATTGGACGAGTCAGAACAGTTGCAAACCTTGATGAAACAGGATCAGGTTATTTTATGTCAGACATTAAGACATAAAATCCCACAGCATTAGTTGTAACATGTGAACAGTGTAGATACTTCACCCAAAAATAAAATTCTGCTATTTATTTCTTCTGTTGAACCCAAAAGAAGATATTTTGAAGAATATGGATAACCAAATCCCATATATTTTTTCCATATTATGGAAGTTGAGTCATTTGGGCCTATCAACTGGTTGGTTTACCCATATTCTTCAAAATATCTTAATTTGTGTTAAACCGAAGAAAGAAATTCATACGTGATGAGGAATACATTCATAAATGACAAAATTTTAGTTTTTGGGTGAACTAACACTTTAACACCGGACTAACAGTAGGCTCAGTAAGTACAGTAACACTGCCTCACTGGAAACTGTCGTTTTTTTGCAAGAAAAGGAGTTGGTCGACATGCTCTGGCAGAAGGCAACTTCTTTGAGCAGTAATAATGTCCCCAGCTGTGGAGAAAATTCTTTCAGCTGGGACACTTGTCCCTGGGACACAAAGATCACGTTTTTCCTGGAGAGACAAAAGAGGGTCACTCCTTCATGCTCACACCACCACTTCAGTGGATCTTCTGAGAGAGGTATAGGTGTAACGTCTCTGTATTTGCCAACTTCTTCCCGTGCCCTGTCTGCAGCAGTAGAAGTGACTGCTTTAGCCACTGGTGCAGGGGCTGCAGCGAGCAGATCAGACAGCGCACAGGATTAGTTTGACCTCTTTGATGGGGCTGGGGAGGACTCGTCTTCACCAAGGGATTTTTGCTCCTGTACAGGTGCACTGCCTCCATTACCAGCACTGTCAGATTCTTACTGCTCATAGTTAAAAAACAAGGAAACTATCAATTAATATTTTATTTGAATGTAATTTTGCCCATCTCCACCACACAGAAATGTTTTTATTTTACTTTAATTTATTATATTTATATGCTGTTAGTATATATATACTGGTTTGCTTCAATTTTCAGTTTTAACCCTTTATTACACTTACATCATGTGCCTTAACTTGCTCAAGAGTGACCATCTCACTGATCAATGATGTGAATGTGTCGTCCTGTTCCTCTTCAGAGATGAAAGGGACAGATTTGAAACGAGGGTGCAAGGCAGACGCAACATGCAGCTTCTCTTTTAGATTTTCATATCTGTAGAGATAGATAACCACATTTAAATAACATTATAACTTACAATTAACAAAAATGTCATCTTTTATAACATTAACACACATTTTATATTTTATAGATAGCTGTATTTATAAACATACCTCAACTTCAAGTTGTCCTGCATGGCAGATTTGAGTTCCTTAATGACAGCAGAATCTCTGTCACTCGAGCGCGTCTCATCGAGGATCTGTGTGTGCAATGGTGCAATAACAGAGAGTGTGGCTGTGTTCTCTCCAGACATCACCAGAGTTCATCGGCTGAAGAGCTTTCACGATGTCCTCTGCCACAGTTATATCCTCCTCTGTCAAGGTGCAAAGATCCTTTTCGGCGGACTTCAGGAGAAAGAAGTGCCGCTGATATTGCCGGCTGCTGCTCCAGAAATCTGTCGAGCATGTCCAGCGCACTGTTCCATCTGCTCACCACATCAGTTTTAAGTTTGCAACAGGGCAGGTTCAGTAGCATTTGTTTTTCTTTGAAAACTTTGTTAGCATTAGCGCTCCTGTGAAAGAACGTCACTATGCACCTCACTCGACTTAACAACCGAGAGATGGCCGGAAGTGTCAGCGCAGCTTGCGATGTCAGATTTATCGTGTGAGCAAAGCAGCCAATATGGAGCAGCTCCATCATCTCCACTGCACGTGTCATATTAGCAGCGTGATCGCTCACAATGACCGGGTCTTTCTTAGTGAGCCCCCTCTCTTCCAGCGCCTCTGAAAGCAGTGCATGTATATTTGCCCCTGTGTGAGTATCCTGCATAGCTCTGGTCTGCAGCACATTTGACACCAGAACCCAGTCATCACGTAAACAGTGGCAGGTGATTGTGACGTCGCTGTCTCGACTCCTTGACGTCCAGCCATCACACGTGAGGGCCACTCTGTCCGCTGACTGAAGGGACAGAGAAATGTTTCCCTTCACTTCATGGTACAGTCTTGGGATCATTTCTTCGCTTAACCGAATAGAATAACGAAGCTCCAGCATATTCAACAGGTAACGGAATCCGGCGTTTTCGACAACGCTGTGTGGTCTAAAATCTTTGCAAATAAATAATGCAAGCGATTCAGTGATGTTTTGAGCACGAGGTGAATTGTGAGGAATTTTGCTTTTGAATGCGTCTGAATCTTCGGGTGTCTGTCAGGCTGCGGGGGTGATAGAATCTGCTCGTCTGGGTGATGTCTTGTCAAATGGCTCCACAGATTTGTAGTATTACTACAGCATTTCACGTCAGGGTTACAAATCAGGCATATCGCTGTGTTCTTGTCCACTGTAACTTTATCTTATCAATGTGAAATGCTTCCATACCTCTGACTTTTTATTTGAAGGTGTGGTTGGTATCGGGAACCCACCTGAATCCGCCATTTTATGAATGAAATGAATGAATAACGGACTCTCCATTGTGACATAGCGCAAGGTAAATAAGGGGATGACACCGAGTGGATTAGACTAGTAATAAGATTAGCGTAAACCTTATGTTTAGTGCTTGTGTAAATAAATATCGAAAAAATCGATACGTGTCCATTGAGAATCGATTTTGAATCGACTAGATTTTAAAAACGATATATCGAAAAATCTATGTTTTGGCCCAGCCCTATCCAAATCTAACCCCCTGGAGCCAAGTCTGCTCTTCTCCCCTTTATTGATGAGGTGGGGGAGGTGGAAGGTGGTTTGGCCAGTTTTGTCCATCCACAAACGACCCCCTCTCATTTACAATTGTAAGGTTAGTTCTTGAACTTTCAAGGGTTGCGAAACCATGGCGTAGAGGGGGTTGGGGGCCCAAACATTGTGAGACAGGGCTCACGACCGATCTAAAGTATCCATGAAATTTGTTCTTCATTCTCAGTGGGAAAGTGCCCAAGCAACATTACTCCAAAAGATGCCCAGCAAAATTTCTCCCGGTGCTCCTATTCCGGGCTGTTTTCTCAAAATATTATAACTTTAATCTCTTGCTATGACTGAATTCTTGTAATTTTGACTTTATCCTCAAAATATTTCGACGTTATTCTCATATTGCTACAACATTATTCCATCAAAATATTATCTTAGAATTTTTAACATGGCACTAAAACGCTGTGCGTGATGCTGCACCTTTATTCTCACAATATGATTTTATTGCTACGACTTTTATTGCTCTCAACAATATGGCTATGACTTCATTCTCGTAGTTTTTATTTTATTCTCAAAATTGTTATCCTGTAGGCTACAGTTTGTCACCGCATCATGTTTTATAAAATTTGCCAAGTGAAAGGAAAACTCTCAACGGTTTAAAGAAATTAAAGGGTTTTTTCCCCAAGCTATATTAAAATGTTTGCTGCAATATGTAAAAATAATAATAATAATAATAATAATAATAATAATACGCTACTATAAAATTGCGATTTTTGGAAAGAAAAAAGATCACATACGGCACATTTTATTTAGATTTTTTTAAACTATGAACAGCTATAGGCTATATTTCCCCTCACTACTCAAATTGTCTAAAAGTGAACAGTATTCAGGCTATAGAAATGTTAAGCCAAAACAAATTAATTTAAAGTGAAACTAAAGCCCTCTTTCGTTCGGCAGGAATCCAAATGTTTCCGTAGTCACCATGTATTGCTTCACTCGCATTTTCGGCCTAAAACATAGATGATCTCGCTGAACGCTACAGCTTTTGATGACATTGACATTCATATATTTCATTGATTTTAATAAGAAAACGACAGCTAGCCAATTTAATAATTTAATAATAATAATAATCTTTATTTTCTAGCGCCTTTAAATGTTACTCAAAGCGCTTTACTTAAAACATCAAAATACACCAGTAAAGATTCAATTAAATATTAAAATAAGCAAAAAGAGAAATAAATTAAAAGCACTTAAAAATAAAGTTATGTCACGATTTAGCTCAAAGGGAAATTTATATAAATAATTACAATTTATTATGATTAATTACAATTACTTATATCAGCTGCCAGTAGTAACTGTAGCAGAATTAATTTTCCATCAACTAATCTGTTCGTCCAGCGAACATTCAGTATAATTGTAAAATCAACTCTAAGAAATGATATTTTCTTGGCCACAGTAAATAACTTTCTTAAAGTACCATTGCATTAGAGCAAGTAGCTCGAATCAGAATCGTAAAGGGACATTAATTCGTAAGGCAGAATCAGAATCAAAACTCATGTAATTTGTGCACAAGAGTTTTATTAACGAAGGACTAACACATAACTAATCTAAACAAACAAACATGAAATCACTCATACATGGGGAAATGGTCAGTGAGAAGCAGTTAGAGAGAGACAAGGAAATGAAGCTATGGAAAGAGTCAGTTAACCACCTGCTGTGAAACCATCAGTGCTGTCTACAGCTTATACTAAACCTCTGTATGTTTAGTTAAGTGTACGATACTTGCATTGCCTTGATCACTGAACAAGTGTCCAAATGCAGTTTCTGAAAGTCTTGATGGTTTGAAGCAGTGGTGGTTTTGGAAATGCAATCACGTTCTTCTGGGTCTGAAGAGTGATGAATCCCAAAGATGTCCTGACTCGTGGGTGACTGGGAGTTTCTTCCCATGTGAAAAGTGAAGAAGAACCAAGAGCTGAGAGGGACCCAGCTGAAGTCCTGTGATCTTTGGGGAATGGAAAGACAAGGCCGCAAGGCCTGGCGCACGCTTAGGGAAGTCCTGAAGGGTTCTAGCTCATCTTCTTAGGTTCTAAAAGAACCACTGACTGGCTGAGGCGAGTCATTAAGATGAATTCCAGGGTTGAGTGAAAATGTCTGGCTCTTTGTGGTCGAGAGCCACAGCTTTGTATGTTGGGCCTGTCGGGCCCGCCGGGCACGCCCTGTGCCGGTTCCGGCTCCCCGTGGGTTCCTCCACACGGGCAGCAATCAGAAGATGTTGCAGACGAGTGAAGAGAGTAAAGAGTAAGAGAAGAGGAAGAGCGAAGTGGACGGTCAACCGTTTGCCTTTAAACTCTCTGGAGGCTGTGCCTCCAGGAGGTCCGCGAACCAATGGTAACTTTCACCTTTGGAGGGAAAGTTTACGACTCTTTGTCTGTGAGCATGGTATTTTGCATATGTAATTCGATTGGGTGTTGATGCAAAAACTACTAAGGTTTCCTAAAACACTAATATGTTGCATAGGTACCAACATCTAATTTACACCATCTTTTAGATCATTAAAATACGAACTCAAAGAGTCCAAGCATGACATAGGTGGTTTATACAACTAGTCATCTATCATAATACATGCATAAAACAGTAGAAAGACGAATACAAATACAACAGACAAAATTAAAATACAATGCAGTAATACTGTACACAATGACCTGAGCTATGTGTGATAGGAAGGTCAAAGAAAGGTTTGTCTGTGAATGAATAGGAAAGAGTCCATTTCTATAGGCATTGTGTCTTTCCTATGGCAAATGTAGCATGGGCAGATGTGCATTCCTTTGGGCAATACAACCTGTGGTATCAGATCGTTGTCCTGGCAACTGAGCCCTTTTGGGGTGTTAGTTGCTTTGGGGGGGGTTTGTCTCCAGAGCTCCAGCATGTAGCTGGCCTGTTGTGTTTAAAGACTATTTGTTAAATGTAACAATTAATGTACACAGCAAAATCCCCAGTGTTAATTTAACACTCTGAGTGTGGACACATATAGACACTGAAGCAGTGTTAAAGTTAACAAGATAATTAGGTGATTAACGAACTGATGATTGATCATTATTGAAGACACCTGATGTTAATAAGCAGAATCACCAAAGGAGAAAACCAAAATTTAAGCAACCATTATAGTGGTCAATGTTTGCATTAGTTGGGCTCTTGACCCTTAAATCTTTAATTCTAGATTTTGTTTGGCTGCACTTACTGAGTTATAACAGCCAGACAAGCCAAAAGCTCAAGTCACCAGGTGATTATGTTTTAACATATTCATTGTTTGATGTAAATCACCTTGAGTCTAATCTCTAAGTTGGGTTTTTGCTTATTGAAATAGCCCTATAATCCACAGAAGATCCAGCATTTCCTATTGTTACGACCCCTCAAGATGGTCTAGGGGTTAAAGGAAGTAACATTGAGACTGTGGTAAGGTTGCAGGAAAGAGGAGAAAAGAGAAGATGCTACAACAAAGCAACTGCCAAAAAAAGTAGTTTTAATGTACAAAGTGAAAAGATAAATATAAAATATATTTACAAAAAGATATATCTACAAAAATATATAAATAAAGAAACAACAACAAAAAAAAAAACAGAACAGTTTCTTTTTACAACCTTGAAAAAAAGAAAACCAAAACAAAAATAACCCAAGCGAAAAGGGGGACGCTAGTGACGCCAAAGAAAAGAAACAAACAACAACAAAGAAAACGTCTACCTTATTTCCAACCTTTAACCTCGCTAAAGGGGAAAAAAGAAAATAAAGAAAATAAATCTTCAGCGCCAAGCGCCCTATGCTTCCCTATTCTCAGCTAATAAAACAAAAAAATACAAAGGGTGGCGTTCACCTCTTACCTAGTGTCTCTATACACAGCGATACCTAAATGTTGCACAATGGAAGTCGTACGACATCTTCCCTATCCCCCTTCCTCTTGGGTAAAGAGTAAACATCGGAGAGCATTAGCTCAACAAAGCCGAGAGAGAAACGCCATCCAAAACAAAAATATAACAAAACAACGAATCAAAAGAGAAAACTTTAACGGTTGTCAAACAAAACACAAAAGAACTTCAGCATAAACAAAAGAAACAATCAAAGACAAGCAGAAAAAAAAAATCCCAAAAGTCCGGGAGCAAAAGAGAAAACAAAAAAAAAAGCCTCCATTCAATCCTTCCAGCGTCCTTTTAACTCTGCCGGTAAAGCTTCATTCGCAGGAGATAGGTCCACGTCACGTCAGAAATGATGATTGACAGCTTATGGAGCCAATCCGCAGTCACGGGACGCAGCCTAAAAAGATCGATAGGGCAAGAACAAACAAGAGAAACAAAGGGGGGGGGGGAAAGAAACAAGCACTCCCACGAGGACATTTAGGGACGTAACACTCCCACCCTTAAGAACAAACTTGTTTGTTAAAAAACACCAAGCAAACAAACACCACCAGAACCATCAGAACCTGACTGATCAGGACAGTCCACTGATGGTTTATTAATTTTGTATATCCATATGTTTATTCTCAAGCCCCTTGTCCTTTCTGAATAAGAACAGCCCCAGCACCCACAGCGCTTGCATCGACCTCCAGGTTATAACTTTGTGTACAGTTAGGTGCCATCAAAACAGGTGCATTACACATTAGTGTTTTAATTGAATCAAACGCATGCTGACTTTCTGCAGACCATTTGTAGGTTTTAGACGGGCTAAGCAATGAAGTGAGAGGACTCACCACGGTCGAGAAATTCTTACAAAAACTACGATAGTAGCCTGCCATACCTAGAAACCTCCGTAACTCTCTACGGGTAGTAGGAACTGGATATTCTACTATGGCCGTAACTTTGGCTTCTACTGGTCGCACTTGGCCCTGACCAACCTCCTTACCAAGGTAAGTGACAGTTGCTTTGCAAAATTCACATTTTGCTAGATTAAGTGTTAAGTTTGCTCTAGCAAGTCGTTCAAACACGGTCTTTAACAAGCAAATGTGTTCTGCCCAACTCAATGAATACAACACCAGATCATCAAGATACGCTGTGCAATTTGGTACATCATGTAAAACTATATCAACGAGACGTTGAAAAGTTGCTGGAGCATTTCGAAGCCCGAAAGCCATAGCTGTATATTGGAGGAAGTTATCTGGGGTTACAAAAGCTGAAATCTCTGAAGCTTGTGAGGTGAGTGGAACTTGCCAGTATCCTTTTAGCATATCAAGCTTGGTAACAAAACGAGCAGAACCAATGTTATCTACACAATCCTCCATTCGAGGCAACGGATAACTGTCTGGCACAGTCACAGCATTTACCTTACGGTAGTCTGTACAAAATCTAAAGGTGCCATCAGGTTTAGGAACAAGAAGGCAAGGAGAACTCCAAGGACTACAACTGGACTTGGCCAAACCATTTTCCAGCAAATATTTTACCTCTTGACGCATAACAGATCTCTTTGTTGAGTTTATACGGTAAGCGTGTTGTTTAATAGGACGAGCTCCATTCACATTAATATCGTGTACCAAGACATTTGTTTGTGTAGGAACGTCACCAAACAAACACTTAAAATCAGAAATTACCTTTATAATGTCTTTTCTCTGTTCCACAGTCAAATGATTAAGATACGAGTGAAGATCTTCTAAAATCTCTGAATTGGCTAACCTAGCACACGGCTGAAAAGCATGGCGAAACACCACACCATCTGTGTCCACACCCGAGATACCAGGAGATGAGGTCAGATCCACGGCTAACGCCACAGAAGAGACAGCGGGCCCTGCAGCCTGTTCCGCAACACTTGCCTTTGGCGACTCTCTAGTATGATAAGCTTTTAACATGTTTAGATGACAAACACGGGTTTTTCGTTTTCGATCAGGTGTGTACAACACATAATCCGTTTCACTCATTTTCTTTTTCACAACATAGGGACCGAAGAAACGAGCAGACAAAGATGCCCCTGGGACAGGTAACAACACAAGCACTTCATCACCAGGTTGAAACGATCGCGCTACTGCTTGTTTATCATATTTTCTCTTCATACCTTTCTGAGCATTAGCCAGCGATTCTCGAGCTAGTGACCAAGCAGTATGAAGACGATCTCGAAACTCACTCACATAATCCAGTATACTACGACTTAAATTTGAATCGGGTGTTAAAATCCGTTCTTTAAGAACCTTTAGCGGACCTCTAACTTGGTGTCCAAAGACAAGTTCAGCTGGGCTAAAACCAAGGGATTCTTGAATGGTCTCTCTAACAGCAAACAGAACTAAGGGCACTCCCTCATCCCAATCTTTAGCAGTGTCCTGACAGTATTTCTTAAGCATTGACTTAAGTGTCTGGTGAAAACGCTCAAGGGCACCTTGGCTCTGTGGATGGTATGCCGTTGAGACTCTGTGAGAAATTTCCAGAGATTCAAGTACTTGTTTAAAAAGCTTTGATAAAAAATTTGTACCTTGATCGGTTTGCACTACTTTTGGAAGTCCAAACGTAGAAAAGAACTTCACCAAGGCCTTGCTGACAACAGGAGCTGTGATTTCTCTTAACGGAATCGCCTCCGGAAATCTGGTGGCCACACACATAACAGTTAATAAAAACTGGTTACCAGACTTAGTTTTAGGTAATGGACCAACACAGTCTACCATCACATGATCGAACGGTTCTCCAATCGCAGGTATAGGAATCAAAGGAGCAGGTGGAATACTCTGATTTGGCTTTCCTACGATCTGACAGGTATGACAGGTACGACAGTAATGAGCAACATCTTTTTTTAGTCCTGGCCAAAAGAAATGACTCAAAATCCTATTATATGTCTTTGTCACTCCTAGATGACCAGCAAGCTGGTGATCATGAGCTAAACACAAGACGTGTTGACGATAGGAAGACGGGACCACAATTTGATAAACAACGATCCAATCAGAATTCTTGTCCGTAGAAGAACACCACTTCCTCATCAGTAAATCATTATCTATGAAGTAAGCAGATTTCTGGTCTTTAACCACATCAAGAGAAACAGCAGAATTAAAAGAGGTGACAAGTGTTTTATCATTTTTCTGTGCAGCAATTATTTTCTCACGTGACACAGGTAACTTAAGGATCTCTGTATCAGACACAACTACACCTTTGTCTTCTGTCTTTAAAGTGTGTTCCGTTGCAGAACTCCAGTCCAGTGACATATCACCAGACAACTGTGGAAACATGAATGATTTAGACAGATCAACTACGTCACCTACTTTGCGCGACTGAGCGCGCGTAACGACGCAGGCTGGGAAAACATCAGGGTAAGTTTCAGAAAGTATCTCTGACTCATGACACACATCTGGTTTATCAACGACTTCAATAACAGGCATTACCTTTCCACCTGCTAGGTCATTTCCAAGAATAAAATCAACACCTTTCACAGGGAGCGAAGGACACACCGCAACTCTCACAAAACCAGAACACAGTTCACTCTGCAAGTGCACACGATGCAGTGGAAATTTCACGCAACCCATTTCAATTCCCTGCACGATCACACTAGAGCCACAAAAGGTATTGTCAGACAACTGTAATTTACCTGCCAAAATAAAGGATTGCATGGCACCAGTGTCCCTTAGTATGCATACTTCTTCCTCGTCCTCACTATTTTCAGAGAGGGATATTAACCCTTTTAACATAAAGGGTCGATAACTTTCATCAACTCTCTCTTCAGTATGTACAGTGCCAGTGGAATTACTAACCTTCACAAACCCCACGCTCTTTGGTTGCGGCTGCTGCTGCTTCCGCTTCAAAGCCAAGCAATCAACAATCACGTGTCCTTTTTTGTGACAATAAAAACATTCACGTTCCTCTTTATTACGAGGTGGACTAAACCTTGAATGTGACATTTGAGAGTGTGGACTAACAATCTGTGACTTTTCAGGACGTGCAGAGACAAAAACATTTTTGTGGGTTAAAACAAACTCATCTGCGAGTACAGCTGCATGTGATAAAGTAGTCACCTTCTGTTCATTAAGGTACACTACTACGCGTTCTGGTAAACATCCCTTAAACTCCTCTAGCAACATTAACTCTCTTAAAGAGTCAAAATCACTTGCTTTACTGGCAGCGCACCATTTATCGAACAATACTCCCTTCTCTCTTGCAAATTCCACAAACGTTTGTGTAGGACTTTTCTTGTGTTTTCTAAAACGTTGCCTATAAGCTTCCGGAACTAACTCATATGCTCGCAGTATAGCAGACTTCACAGACTCATATTTCAGACTCTCTTCTAACGATAACGTAAAACATACTTCTTGCGCTTTGCCAAATAATTTACACTGCAAAAGTAAACACCAGACCTCTTTAGGCCAACGGAGAGAAGTTGCGATGCGTTCGAATGCACTAAAGTACGAATCAACTTCAGTTTCCCTAAATTGAGGAACGAGTGCAATGTGTTTACTTACGTCAAAGGCATCTGGGGTTGAACTAGCCCGTGGAGAGAAAGAGGCTTGAGTGGGGTCCTGCTGTACAGCTGAGCCAGCAGCAATTTTTGATGCACTTAGCTCAAGCTCCTTCAGCTTCACCTGCTTGTCTGCCTCGATTTCAAGCCTGCGCATTTCCAAGCGCAAATTCAATTCAGCCTGGTGTGCCTGGACTCTCTCTTGTGCTTCATAATGCAAGCGGGCCAGGCGGACCTTCAGTCGCACACCTTCCCGTGAATCAACAGAACTGGGTGAAAATGGCTCAAACGGTGGTAAGCCGGCCTTGGCTTCGGCCTCCGCCTCCGCTTCAGCATCAACTCCGCCACTCCGCTTGTCCTCCTCCCCAGAACTAACCTGTGCCAGAGCCACACCATCCATATTAGCAACTCCGTCTGCTTCAACACCCCCAACGTTTGACGTAGGCAATACCTGCAACTCATTCAAACGCAAGATCAGTATTTGTTTTATTTCTTTTTTTAGAGACTGTTTACTTACGGAAATCTGAAAATGGTCTGCAATCTGCAATAAATCCTGCTTCCGGCACAAATTAATCTGCTCTACAGATGGACTGGTAACAAAATCTTGCAAGTTAAACACTTCCATCATGAATAACCAGACAATAAATATAACACCAGCACACCGCATGAGTAAGCCCTATGCTATCACAAAACAAACAAACAATAACACTGTCCCTTTTCTCTTGCCACCAACACTCCTGCAAAATTACCACAATTTAAGATTGATTTTATCCCGGACGAGCCCCCATTAAATGTTACGACCCCTCAAGATGGTCTAGGGGTTAAAGGAAGTAACATTGAGACTGTGGTAAGGTTGCAGGAAAGAGGAGAAAAGAGAAGATGCTACAACAAAGCAACTGCCAAAAAAAGTAGTTTTAATGTACAAAGTGAAAAGATAAATATAAAATATATTTACAAAAAGATATATCTACAAAAATATATAAATAAAGAAACAACAACAAAAAAAAAAAAACAGAACAGTTTTTTTTTTTACAACCTTGAAAAAAAGAAAACCAAAACAAAAATAACCCAAGCGAAAAGGGGGACGCTAGTGACGCCAAAGAAAAGGAACAAACAACAACAAAAAAACGTCTACCTTATTTCCAACCTTTAACCTCGCTAAAGGGGAAAAAAGAAAATAAAGAAAATAAATCTTCAGCGCCAAGCGCCCTATGCTTCCCTATTCTCAGCTAATAAAACAAAAAAATACAAAGGGTGGCGTTCACCTCTTACCTAGTGTCTCTATACACAGCGATACCTAAATGTTGCACAATGGAAGTCGTACGACATCTTCCCTATCCCCCTTCCTCTTGGGTAAAGAGTAAACATCGGAGAGCATTAGCTCAACAAAGCCGAGAGAGAAACGCCATCCAAAACAAAAATATAACAAAACAACGAATCAAAAGAGAAAACTTTAACGGTTGTCAAAAAATCCCAAAAGTCCGGGAGCAAAAAGAGAAAACAAAAAAAAAGCCTCCATTCAATCCTTCCAGCGTCCTTTTAACTCTGCCGGTAAAGCTTCATTCGCAGGAGATAGGTCCACGTCACGTCAGAAATGATGATTGACAGCTTATGGAGCCAATCCGCAGTCACGGGACGCAGCCTAAAAAGATCGATAGGGCAAGAACAAACAAGAGAAACAAAGGGGGGGGGGGAAAGAAACAAGCACTCCCACGAGGACATTTAGGGACGTAACAATTTTATTATTGTTTGTTTGGTTTTGCTTTTACTTCTCAGACGGGGGCATGAAAAAAGAGACGCCACTGCCTTGATTGGGCCTGTGATTTCTTGGGCGACGGAAGGGACTTTTGTAACTTTTACTTCTCCCGTTTGGAGCGAGGGGCGCCATGAAAATCGGGTGTCGGCACCATAGATTACCCTTGGTGAGCGGAGCGGTTTACCACAGGGAGCGCACAGGCCCAAGGCGGTGGGGACACAGCTCGAGTTTCTCTTCATCGACGCATAAATCTTTCGCCTTTTACTAAAGATTTCCGTGGAGGGGAACCTTTGCGAGTGACTTGTATTTTTGGGGGCTCTGCTCACAGCAGAGCTACACTGGGGTGTCAAGAGCAGAGTGAATTTGGCCGTCCGCCGACGCGCGGTGGAACGAAGCGCGCCTTGTGGTGGTCCGTGCTTGCAGCCGTTTACGTTACATTTTACGTTTATTCGTTTAGCAGAAGTTTTTATCCAAAGCGACTTGTGCTAAAGAGGCAAAACGACTTAGGAAGTGCTCATAGTACCATAAAACAGGCATTGTTCAGATAAGTACAAGCTAGAAAGGGAAAAGAGTGGAATAAAGGTTGTTGTTTTTTTTGTTTTTTTTAAGTCAAACAGTTTCGAAAGAGATGAGTTTTCAGCAGTCGCTTGAAAGTTGTAAGGGAATCTAGGTAGTTCGTGGTAATTTTTCAATTCAAAAAAGTTGCCATTGTACGCATAAGTGGGGCGTGGGATCGCGCTCACTTTTTGGACGACACGAGCCACTTGTTCTTATGGTGGCGTGGACGTTTTGCGAAAACGGCGATAAGTCTTCAGAAGGGGCCTCAGGCTCTGTACGGACGCCTCTAGGGGCGCCCTCGCTCCACGTGACCGCGAACAGCCTGCGGAGCCCCCTTACCGCCTGTCCCTCTTCCTCAGTACCACGAAGCGCCTTTTTGGCCCCTAACCGCCTTGTTCTTCACCGTAGTCTTCCTCAGTGACACGGAACGCCTGTTTCGGCCCCTAACCGCCTGTGGTCTTCCTCAGTACCACGAAGCGCCTTTTTGGCCCCTAACCGCCTGTTCTTCACCGTGGTCTTCCTCGGTGACACGAAGCGCCTTTTTGGCCCCTAACCGCCTGTGGTCTTCCTCAGTGACACAAAGCGCCTTTTTGGCCCCTAACAGCCTGTTCTTCACCGTAGTCTTCCTCAGTGCCACGGAACGCCTGTTTTGACCTTTCTTTAAAATGCAAAAGTGCCACCCAGCGTTTGACCCTAACAGCCTAAAGCCGCCTAAACTGCACCAAAGTGCCACGCGATGCCCGCTTTGACCCCTAATCGCCTAAACTGCACCAAAGTGCCACGGGATGCCGTTTTTGATGCCCGCCAAAGTTTTTGACTAACTGCAATGCACCAAAGTGCCGCGGGATGTTTTGACCCCTAATCGCCTAAAACTGCACCGAGTGCCACGGGATACCTTTGACCCCTAACGCCTAAACTGCACCAGTGCCACGATGCCGTTTGACCCTAACTGCCTACAAATCCACCAAAGTACCACGGGATGCCGTTTTGACCTAATCGCCTTAACTGCGCAAAGTGCCGCGCGATGCCGTTTAGGCCGTCGGTGCCTGCGGTGGCCTCTACGTGTCCTCCGTCGTACTCTTCATCACCGCGCCCTCGCGCCAGGGGACCACGCGGGCGAGACGACGAGGTGCCTGTCGTGTCGCCCGAGCACCTTTTTTTTGTCAAAGCGGGACACAACTCTAACTTGGCTTCGAAAGGTCGCAGGACCTTGAGATTCGAAACGAGGGTAGCCGAGGGGGCCCCCACGTCAGATCCTAAGTTTCGAGTCTCTACGTTGTTCCTAAGTAAGCGTTTCAGCGGTTCGGTAGGATCCAGACGTGGCAGACGCTTGTCCGCTCGATATGGTTTTTGGGGGCCCCCGAATCACCAGTACGTGAAGTTCGGGTGTAACTTGTCCCATTCGTTTTCAGGCGTTGTTTGGAAGGTGGGACAGAGAGGTCCGATCGACCCCAAAACGGACGCACACGTCACGTCGCGGTCCCCCGGGACGGCGTCCGGAGTTCCGTGTCCGCATCTGCCTCGATTGGCCGAAAAAAGACCCCCTTGACCGCGGACCACCTGTGAACTTTCCATTGAATAAGTTGCACGTGGGATGTTGGGTATACAGGGGTCAAAAGGTCACAGGACCTCCAAATTTGGTACGGTGGTAGCCTAGAGGGCCCCCGCTCAGGGGCCAGAATTTCAGAACTCTACATCACTTCTAAGCGTGCGTTCCTGCGGTTCAAAAAACTATTCGCATCAGGTCAGGGCACTGAAGTTGATTGAAGAGGGTCTTAATGGATATCTGTGGAAGAGGCCTATGTGAGAGATTTTTTCCAGACGTGCACAAACCGCTTTGCGTTCGGGGTAGACGCTCGTCTGCTCGATATGGTGTTCGGGGGCCCCTAGGCTACCAGCACACGAAGTTCGGGGTCCCCAGGACCAGCAGGGGCCGAACGGGAGCGGCTGACACGTGTAACTTATCCCATTCTTTTTTAGGTGTTTTTTGGACAGTGGGACAGAAAGGTCCGATTGGCCCCGAAACGGACGCACACGTCACGCCGCGGCTCCCCGGGACGGCGTCCGGAGTTCCGTGTCCGCATCTGCCTCGATTGGCCGAAAAAAGACCCCCTTGACCGCGCACCACCTGTGAACTTTCCATTGAATAAGTTGCACGTGGGATGTTGGGTATACAGGGGTCAAAAGGTCACAGGACCTCCAAATTTGGTACGGTGGTAGCCTAGAGGGCCCCCGCTCAGGGGCCAGAATTTCAGAACTCTACATCACTTCTAAGCGTGCGTTCCTGCGGTTCAAAAAACTATTCGCATCAGGTCAGGGCACTGAAGTTGATTGAAGAGGGTCTTAATGGATATCTGTGGAAGAGGCCTATGTGAGAGATTTTTTCCAGACGTGCACAAACCGCTTTGCGTTCGGGGTAGACGCTCGTCTGCTCGATATGGTGTTCGGGGGCCCCTAGGCTACCAGCACACGAAGTTCGGGGTCCCCAGGACCACCAGGGGCCGAACGGGAGCGGCTGACACGTGTAACTTATCCCATTCTTTTTTAGGTGTTTTTTGGACAGTGGGACAGAAAGGTCCGATTGGCCCCGAAACGGACGCACACGTCACGCCGCGGCTCCCCGGGACGGCGTCCGGAGTTCCGTGTCCGCATCTGCCTCGATTGGCCGAAAAAAGACCCCCTTGACCGCGAACCACCTGTGAATTTTCCATTGAATAAGTTGCACGTGGGATGTTGGGTATACAGGGGTCAAAAGGTCACAGGACCTCCAAATTTGGTACGGTGGTAGCCTAGAGGCCCCCCACTCAGGAGCCAGAGTTTCGGAACTCTACATCGCTACTAAGCGTGCGTTTCTGCAGTACAAACAACTGTTCGCATCAGGGCAGGGCACTGAAGTTGATTCAAGAGGGTCTTAAAGGATATCTGTGGAAGAGGCCTATGTGAGAGATTTTTTCCAGACGTGCACAAACCGCTTTGCGTTCGGGGTAGACGCTCGTCTGCTCGATATGGTGTTCGGGGGCCCCTAGGCTACCAGCACACGAAGTTCGGGGTCCCCAGGACCAGCAGGGGCCGAACGGGAGCGGCTGACACGTGTAACTTATCCCATTCGTTTTCAGGTGTTTTTTGGACAGTGGGACAGAAAGGTCCGATCGGCCCCGAAACGGACGCACACGTCACGTCCGGAGTTCCGTGTCCGCATCTGCCTCGATTGGCCGAAAAAAGACCCCCTTGACCGCGAACCACCTGTGAACTTTCCATTGAATAAGTTGCACGTGGGACGTTGGGTATACAGGGGTCAAAAGTTCACAGGACCTCCAAATTTGGTACGGTGGTAGCCTAGAGGACCCCCGCTCAGGTGCCAGAGTTTCGGGATTATAGATCAACTCTCAAATGTAGACCTCACGTCACGTTGGATTTCACGTTGGATTTTCGAGTATTTCACCACATATGGTGCATGACACCTGTAACTTATTTGACAGGGCCTCCACAGGCTGTCTGTGGGCAAACCTTTTTTAAGGTAAATATGAGTGTTGGTGAGTTGTAATGTACATTAATCTGTCATGCAGAGTTTCCTGAGGGCATTGCTTTATGTTTTGCATAATAAAATTACTCTACACTTCAATTATGACTTATTAAGGCATTGTCCGCAGACAGCCTGTGGAGGTCCTGTCAAATAAGTTACAAGTGGTCAAGTGACACCTGTAACTTATTTGACAGGAATGAAATAAGTTACAGGTGGTCGTCACGTTGGATTTTTCGTTGGATTCTCGAGTATTTCACCACATATGGTGTATGACACCTATAACTTATTTGACAGGGCCTCCACAGGCTTTCTGTGGACAAACCTTTTTTAAGGTAAATATGAATATTGATGAGTTGTAATGCATATGAACTTAGCAGATGGTGTTCCCTGAGTGAAGTACTGTGTGGTTTGCATAATAAAATTAATACATATATATGTAAATTTTGATTTTTTTACATGAGGAGATGAAGAACAATAATCTGTTGGAATTTTAAAAAACCGTACGGCCTTCTTTAGGGGTCAAAAGGTCAAAAAAGGGAGCGCACTTCCACCAAACCTGTACGCGTTTAAATGGGAAGTGGGATACAGTAAAACAACTGGCAAATCACCACAGTGGTACATGGGGAGATGAAGAACAATAATCTGTTGGAATTAGCAGAAAACAATTTGATTTAATATTTTTTATTTTTTTAATGTCTATAAAGCAATGTAAATAGCATTTGTCATGATTTTGGTATGAAATTATTAAAAAATTATACAGTAAAACAACTGGCAAATCACCACAGTGGTACATGGGGAGATGAAAAACAATAATCTGTTGGAATAAGCAGAAAAACAATTTGATTTTATTTTTTTCTGTTTTTTTTTTCACATGTCTATAAAGCAATGTAAATAGCATTTGTCATGATTTTGGTATGCAATTATTAAAAAAGGATATAGTACAACAACTTGAAAATCACCACAGTGACACAATCTGTTTGTGTATTCAATTTGATTTTATATGTTTATGTTTTTTTTATATGTCTGTAAAGCAATGTAAATAGCATTTGTCATGATTTTGGTATGAAATTTTTTTAAAAATTGATAAAACAAGGAATCTGTTGGAATTAACAGAAAACAATTTGATTTTATTTTATTTTGATTACATTTTGATTTTTTTACATGAGGAGATGAAGAACAATAATCTGTTGGAATTTAAAAAAACCGTACGGCCTTCTTTAGGGGTCAAAAGGGCAAAAAAGGGAGCGCGCTTCCACCAAACCTGTACGCGTTTAAATGGGAAGTGGGATACAGTAAAACAACTGGCAAATCACCACAGTGGTACATGGGGAGATGAAGAACAATAATCTGTTGGAATTAGCAGAAAACAATTTGATTTAATATTTTTTATTTTTTTAATGTCTATAAAGCAATGTAAATAGCATTTGTCATGATTTTGGTATGAAATTATTAAAAAATTATACAGTAAAACAACTGGCAAATCACCACAGTGGTACATGGGGAGATGAAAAACAATAATCTGTTGGAATAAGCAGAAAAACAATTTGATTTTATTTTTTTATGTTTTTTTTTTCACATGTCTATAAAGCAATGTAAATAGCATTTGTCATGATTTTGGTATGAAATTTTTTTAAAAATTGATAAAACAAGGAATCTGTTGGAATTAACAGAAAACAATTTGATTTTATTTTATTTTGATTACATTTTGATTTTTTTACATGAGGAGATGAAGAACAATAATCTGTCGTAATTTAAAAAAAACGTACGGCCTTCTTTAGGGGTCAAAAGGTCAAAAAAGGGAGCGCACTTCCACCAAACCTGTACGCGTTTAAATGGGAAGTGGGATACAGTAAAACAACTGGCCAATCACCACAGTGGTACACGAAGAGATGAAAAACAATAATCTGTTGGAATAAGCAGAAAAACAATTTGATTTTATATGTTTATGTTTTTTTTATATGTCTGTAAAGCAATGTAAATAGCATTTGTCATGATTTTGGTATGAAATTTTTTTAAAAATTGATAAAACAAGGAATCTGTTGGAATTAACAGAAAACAATTTGATTTGATTTTATTTTGATTACATTTTGATTTTTTTACATGAGGAGATGAAGAACAATAATCTGTTGGAATTTAAAAAAACCGTACGGCCTTCTTTAGGGGTCAAAAGGTCAAAAAAGGGAGCGCGCTTCCACCAAACCTGTACGCGTTTAAATGGAAAGTGGGATACAGTAAAACAACTGGCAAATCACCACAGTGGTACATGGGGAGATGAAGAACAATAATCTGTTGGAATTAGCAGAAAACAATTTGATGTAATATATATATATTTTTTTTTAATGTCTATAAAGCAATGTAAATAGCATTTGTCGACTTTGGTCTGAAATTATTAAAAAATTATACAGTAAAACAACTTGACAATCACCACAGTGGTACACGAAGAGATGAAAAACAATAATCTGTTGGAATAAGCAGAAAAACAATTTGATTTTATTTTTTTCTGTTTTTTTTTTCACATGTCTATAAAGCAATGTAAATAGCATTTGTCATGATTTTGGTATGCAATTATTAAAAAAGGATATAGTACAACAACTTGAAAATCACCACAGTGACACAATCTGTTGGTGTATTCAATTTGATTTTATATGTTTATGTTTTTTTTATATGTCTGTAAAGCAATGTAAATAGCATTTGTCATGATTTTGGTATGAAACTTTTGGTATGAAATTTTTTTAAAAATTGATAAAACAAGAAATCTGTTGGAATTAACAGAAAACAATTTGATTTTATTTTATTTTGATTACATTTTGATTTTTTTACATGAGGAGATGAAGAACAATAATCTGTCGTAATTTAAAAAAAACGTACGGCCTTCTTTAGGGGTCAAAAGGTCAAAAAAGGGAGCGCGCTTCCACCAAACCTGTACGCGTTTAAATGGGAAGTGGGATACAGTAAAACAACTGGCAAATCACCACAGTGGTACATGGGGAGATGAAGAACAATAATCTGTTGGAATAGTAAAACAACTGGCAAATCACCACAGTGGTACATGGGGAGATGAAAAACAATAATCTGTTGGAATTAGCAGAAAACAATTTGATTTAATATTTTTTATTTTTTTAATGTCTATAAAGCAATGTAAATAGCATTTGTCATGATTTTGGTATGAAATTTTTTTAAAAATTGATAAAACAAGGAATCTGTTGGAATTAACAGAAAACAATTTGATTTAATATTTTTTATTTTTTTATATGTCTGTAAAGCAATGTAAATAGCATTTGTCATGATTTTGGTATGAAACTTTTGGTATGAATTTTTTTTAAAAATTGATAAAACAAGAAATCTGTTGGAATTAACAGAAAACAATTTGATTTTATTTTATTTTGATTAAATTTTGATTTTTTTACATGAGGAGATGAAGAACAATAATCTGTTGGAATTAGCAGAAAACAATTTGATTTAATATATATATTTTTTTTTTAATGTCTATAAAGCAATGTAAATAGCATTTGTCATGATTTTGGTATGAAATTTTTTTAAAAATTGATAAAACAAGGAATCTGTTGGAATTAACAGAAAACAATTTGATTTTATTTTATTTTGATTACATTTTGATTTTTTTTACATGAGGAGATGAAGAACAATAATCTGTTGGAATTTAAAAAAACCGTACGGCCTTCTTTAGGGGTCAAAAGGTCAAAAAAGGGAGCGCGCTTCCACCAAACCTGTACGCGTTTAAATGGGAAGTGGGATACAGTAAAACAACTGGCAAATCACCACAGTGGTACATGGGGAGATGAAGAACAATAATCTGTTGGAATTAGCAGAAAACAATTTGATTTAATATTTTTTATTTTTTTAATGTCTATAAAGCAATGTAAATAGCATTTGTCGACTTTGGTATGAAATTATTAAAAAATTATACAGTAAAACAACTTGACAATCACCACAGTGGTACACGAAGAGATGAAAAACAATAATCTGTTGGAATAAGCAGAAAAACAATTTGATTTTATTTTTTTATGTTTTTTTTTTCACATGTCTATAAAGCAATGTAAATAGCATTTGTCATGATTTTGGTATGCAATTATTAAAAAAGGATATAGTACAACAACTTGAAAATCACCACAGTGACACAATCTGATGGTGTATTCAATTTGATTTTATATGTTTATGTTTTTTTTATATGTCTGTAAAGCAATGTAAATAGCATTTGTCATGATTTTGGTATGAAACTTTTGGTATGAAATTTTTTTAAAAATTGATAAAACAAGAAATCTGTTGGAATTAACAGAAAACAATTTGATTTTATTTTATTTTAATTACATTTTGATTTTTTTACATGAGGAGATGAAGAACAATAATCTGTTGGAATTTAAAAAAACCGTACGGCCTTCTTTAGGGGTCAAAAGGTCAAAAAAGGGAACGCGCTTCCACCAAACCTGTAAATGGGAAGTGGGATACAGTAAAACAACTGGCAAATCACCACAGTGGTACATGGGGAGATGAAGAACAATAATCTGTTGGAATTAGCAGAAAACAATTTGATTTAATATTTTTTATTTTTTTAATGTGTATAAAGCAATGTAAATAGCATTTGTCGACTTTGGTATGAAATTATTAAAAAATTATACAGTAAAACAACTTGACAATCACCACAGTGGTACACGAAGAGATGAAAAACAATAATCTGTTGGAATAAGCAGAAAAACAATTTGATTTTATTTTTTTCTGTTTTTTTTTTCACATGTCTATAAAGCAATGTAAATAGCATTTGTCATGATTTTGGTATGCAATTATTAAAAAAGGATATAGTACAACAACTTGAAAATCACCACAGTGACACAATCTGTTGGTGTATTCAATTTGATTTTATATGTTTATGTTTTTTTTATATGTCTGTAAAGCAATGTAAATAGCATTTGTCATGATTTTGGTATGAATTTTTTTAAAAATTGATAAAACAAGGAATCTGTTGGAATTAACAGAAAACAATTTGATTTTATTTTATTTTGATTACATTTTGATTTTTTTACATGAGGAGATGAAGAACAATAATCTGTTGGAATTTAAAAAAACCGTACGGCCTTCTTTAGGGGTCAAAAGGTCAAAAAAGGGAGCGCGCTTCCACCAAACCTGTACGCGTTTAAATGGGAAGTGGGATACAGTAAAACAACTGGCAAATCACCACAGTGGTACATGGGGAGATGAAGAACAATAATCTGTTGGAATTAGCAGAAAACAATTTGATTTAATATTTTTTATTTTTTTAATGTCTATAAAGCAATGTAAATAGCATTTGTCATGATTTTGGTATGAAATTATTAAAAAATTATACAGTAAAACAACTGGCAAATCACCACAGTGGTACATGGGGAGATGAAAAACAATAATCTGTTGGAATAAGCAGAAAAACAATTTGATTTTATTTTTTTATGTTTTTTTTTCACATGTCTATAAAGCAATGTAAATAGCATTTGTCATGATTTTGGTATGCAATTATTAAAAAAGGATATAGTACAACAACTTGAAAATCACCACAGTGACACAATCTGTTGGTGTATTCAATTTGATTTTATATGTTTATTTTTTTTTATATGTCTGTAAAGCAATGTAAATAGCATTTGTCATGATTTTGGTATGAAATTTTTTTAAAAATTGATAAAACAAGAAATCTGTTGGAATTAACAGAAAACAATTTGATTTTATTTTATTTTGATTACATTTTGATTTTTTTACATGAGGAGATGAAGAACAATAATCTGTTGGAATTTAAAAAAAACGTACGGCCTTCTTTAGGGGTCAAAAGGTCAAAAAAGGGAGCGCGCTTCCACCAAACCTGTACGCATTTAAATGGGAAGTGGGATACAGTAAAACAACTGGCAAATCACCACAGTGGTACATGGGGAGATGAAGAACAATAATCTGTTGGAATTAGCAGAAAACAATTTGATTTAATATTTTTTATTTTTTTAATGTGTATAAAGCAATGTAAATAGCATTTGTCGACTTTGGTATGAAATTATTAAAAAATTATACAGTAAAACAACTTGACAATCACCACAGTGGTACACGAAGAGATGAAAAACAATAATCTGTTGGAATAAGCAGAAAAACAATTTGATTTTATTTTTTTCTGTTTTTTTTTTCACATGTCTATAAAGGCTTTCTGTGGACAAACCTTTTTTAAGGTAAATATGAATATTGATGAGTTGTAATGCATATGAACTTGGCAGATGGTGTTCCCTGAGTGAAGTACTGTGTGGTTTGCATAATAAAATTAATACATATATATGTAAATTATGACTTATTAATGCATTGTCCGCGGAAAGCCTGTGGAGGTCCTGTCAAATAAGTTACAGGTGGCCCCTTCAAATAAGTGTGAATTTGAATCCTTAGCAGTTTCTCACACATGCCAATTTCATTAACAGTAAGTGACACCCAGTAACAGAAATTAACAGAAAACAATTTGATTTTATTTTATTTTGATTACATTTTGATTTTTTTTACATGAGGAGATGAAGAACAATAATCTGTTGGAATTTAAAAAAACCGTACGGCCTTCTTTAGGGGTCAAAAGGTCAAAAAAGGGAGCGCGCTTCCACCAAACCTGTACGCGTTTAAATGGGAAGTGGGATACAGTAAAACAACTGGCAAATCACCACAGTGGTACATGGGGAGATGAAAAACAATAATCTGTTGGAATAAGCAGAAAAACAATTTGATTTTATTTTTTTATGTTTTTTTTTTCACATGTCTATAAAGCAATGTAAATAGCATTTGTCATGATTTTGGTATGCAATTATTAAAAAAGGATATAGTATAACAACTTGAAAATCACCACAGTGACACAATCTGTTGGTGTATTCAATTTGATTTTATATGTTTATGTTTTTTTTATATGTCTGTAAAGCAATGTAAATAGCATTTGTCATGATTTTGGTATGAAACTTTTGGTATGAAATTTTTTTAAAATTGATGGCTCAAAAGAAATCTATTTGGAATTAACAGAAAACAATTTGATTTATTTTATTTTGATTAGAATTTTGATTTTTACATGAGGAGATAGAGAACATTAATCTGTTGGAATTAGCAGAAAACAATTTGATTTAATATTTTTTATTTTTTTAATGTCTATAAAGCAATGTAAATAGCATTTGTCATGATTTTGGTATGAAATTTTTTTAAAAATTGATAAAACAAGGAATCTGTTGGAATTAACAGAAAACAATTTGATTTTATTTTATTTTGATTACATTTTGATTTTTTTTACATGAGGAGATGAAGAACAATAATCTGTTGTTGGAATTTAAAAAGCGACAGAGCCTTCTTTAGGGGTCAAAGGTCAAAAGGAGCAGCTTCCTGAAGCCTATGCAGCGTTTAAATGGGGAGTGGGATACAGTAAAACAACTGGCAAATCACCACAGTGGTACATGGGAGATGAAGAACAATAATCTGTTGTTGGAGTGTAGAAAACAATTTGATTTAATATTTTTATTTTTAATGTCTATAAAGCAATGTAAAATAGCATTTTATTAGGAGCTTTGGTATGAGGTATTAAAAATTATACAGTAAAACAACTGGCAAATCACCACAGTGGTACATGGGGAGATGAAAAACAATAATCTGTTGGAATAAGCAGAAAAACAATTTGATTTTATTTTTTTCTGTTTTTTTTTTCACATGTCTATAAAGCAATGTAAATAGCATTTGTCATGATTTTGGTATGCAATTATTAAAAAAGGATATAGTTCAACAACTTGAAAATCACCACAGTGACACAATCTGTTGGTGTATTCAATTTGATTTTATATGTTTATGTTTTTTTTATATGTCTGTAAAGCAATGTAAATAGCATTTGTCATGATTTTGGTATGACATTTTTTTAAAAATTGATAAAACAAGGAATCTGTTGGAATTAACAGAAAACAATTTGATTTTATTTTATTTTGATTACATTTTGATTTTTTTACATGAGGAGATGAAGAACAATAATCTGTTGGAATTTAAAAAAAACCGTACGGCCTTCTTAATGTACATAAACCTGTCATGCA
Organism: Labeo catla; assembly: GCA_012976165.1. Lineage (NCBI taxonomy): Eukaryota > Metazoa > Chordata > Actinopteri > Cypriniformes > Cyprinidae > Labeo > Labeo catla. Next base: position 48,216 of record VONZ01002456.1, read on the forward strand.
GTGTTTCCTGAGTGTATTACTGTATATTTTGCATAATAAAATTATTATAAACTTCAATTATGACTTATTAAGGCATTGTCCGCAGACAGCCTGTGGAGGTCCTGTCAAATAAGTTACACGTGGTCAAGTGACACCTGTAATTTATTTGACAGGTGTCAAATAAGTTACAGGTGGTCGTCACGTTGGATTTTTCGTTGGATTCTCGAGTATTTCACCACATATGGTGTATGACACCTGTAACTTATTTGACAGGCCCTCCACAGGCTTTTTGTGGACATGCCTTTTTTAAGGTAAATATGAATATTGATGAGTTGTAATGCATATGAACTTAGCAGATGGTGTTCCCTGAGTGAAGTACTGTGTGGTTTGCATAATAAAATTAATACATATATATGTAAATTATGACTTATTAATGCATTGTCCGCGGAAAGCCTGTGGAGGTCCTGTCAAATAAGTTACAGGTGGCCCCTTCAAATAAGTGTGAATTTGAATCCTTAGCAGTTTCTCACACATGCCAATTTCATTAACAGTAAGTGACACCCAGTAACAGAAATTAACAGAAAACAATTTGATTTTATTTTATTTTGATTACATTTTGATTTTTTTTACATGAGGAGATGAAGAACAATAATCTGTTGGAATTTAAAAAAACCGTACGGCCTTCTTTAGGGGTCAAAAGGTCAAAAAATGGAACGCGCTTCCACCAAAACTGTACGCGTTTAAATGGGAAGTGGGATACAGTAAAACAACTGGCAAATCACCACAGTGGTACATGGGGAGATGAAGAACAATAATCTGTTGGAATTAGCAGAAAACAATTTGATTTAATATTTTTTATTTTTTTAATGTCTATAAAGCAATGTAAATAGCATTTGTCGACTTTGGTATGAAATTATTAAAAAATTATACAGTAAAACAACTGGCAAATCACCACAGTGGTACATGGGGAGATGAAAAACAATAATCTGTTGGAATAAGCAGAAAAACAATTTGATTTTATTTTTTTATGTTTTTTTTTTCACATGTCTATAAAGCAATGTAAATAGCATTTGTCATGATTTTGGTATGCAATTATTAAAAAAGGATATAGTATAACAACTTGAAAATCACCACAGTGACACAATCTGTTGGTGTATTCAATTTGATTTTATATGTTTATGTTTTTTTTATATGTCTGTAAAGCAATGTAAATAGCATTTGTCATGATTTTGGTATGAAACTTTTGGTATGAAATTTTTTTAAAAATTGATAAAACAAGAAATCTGTTGGAATTAACAGAAAACAATTTGATTTTATTTTATTTTGATTACATTTTGATTTTTTTACATGAGGAGATGAAGAACAATAATCTGTTGGAATTTAAAAAAAAACGTACGGCCTTCTTTAGGGGTCAAAAGGTCAAAAAAGGGAGCGCGCTTCCACCAAACCTGTACGCGTTTAAATGGGAAGTGGGATACAGTAAAACAACTGGCAAATCACCACAGTGGTACATGGGGAGATGAAGAACAATAATCTGTTGGAATTAGCAGAAAACAATTTGATTTAATATTTTTTATTTTTTTAATGTCTATAAAGCAATGTAAATAGCATTTGTCGACTTTGGTATGAAATTATTAAAAAATTATACAGTAAAACAACTTGAAAATCACCACAGTGGTACACGAAGAGATGAAAAACAATAATCTGTTGGAATAAGCAGAAAAACAATTTGATTTTATTTTTTTCTTTTTTTTTTTTCACATGTCTATAAAGCAATGTAAATAGCATTTGTCATGATTTTGGTATGCAATTATTAAAAAAGGATATAGTACAACAACTTGAAAATCACCACAGTGACACAATCTGTTGGTGTATTCAATTTGATTTTATATGTTTATGTTTTTTTTATATGTCTGTAAAGCAATGTAAATAGCATTTGTCATGATTTTGGTATGAAACTTTTGGTATGAATTTTTTTTAAAAATTGATAAAACAAGGAATCTGTTGGAATTAACAGAAAACAATTTGATTTTATTTTATTTTGATTACATTTTGATTTTTTTACATGAGGAGATGAAGAACAATAATCTGTTGGAATTAGCAGAAAACAATTTGATTTAATATTTTTTATTTTTTTAATGTCTATAAAGCAATGTAAATAGCATTTGTCGACTTTGGTATGAAATTATTAAAAAATTATACAGTAAAACAACTGGCAAATCACCACAGTGGTACATGGGGAGATGAAGAACAATAATCTGTTGGAAAAAGCAGAAAAACAATTTGATTTTATTTTTTTATGTTTTTTTTTTCACATGTCTATAAAGCAATGTAAATAGCATTTGTCATGATTTTGGTATGAAATTTTTTTAAAAATTGATAAAACAAGGAATCTGTTGGAATTAACAGAAAACAATTTGATTTTATTTTATTTTGATTACATTTTGATTTTTTTACATGAGGAGATGAAGAACAATAATCTGTTGGAATTTAAAAAAAAACGTACGGCCTTCTTTAGGGGTCAAAAGGTCAAAAAAGGGAGCGCGCTTCCACCAAACCTGTACGCGTTTAAATGGGAAGTGGGATACAGTAAAACAACTGGCAAATCACCACAGTGGTACATGGGGAGATGAAGAACAATAATCTGTTGGAATTAGCAGAAAACAATTTGATTTAATATTTTTATTTTTTTTTATGTATATAC
>VONZ01002457.1:0-50888 GCA_012976165.1 Labeo catla
AGTCATGGAAGAGGTGACGCTTGACGTCAGACTTAAGCGAATAGTGTAGGGGGCAGGACATGTCGCATTCTAGAGAGAATTTGATTGGACGGAAAGTTTGATGAGAAGCTGAAGTGCAAGGTGATGTCATCAAAATCGCTGATCCATATTGGTGGAAGTCAGAGGCTATAAGTTTTGAATGCGAAATGCGAATCAAAATGCTAATTTTGTCATTGTTTTGGCGCACACTAGCTTACAGATAACTTTATGGCTAACGTATTCACACTAAAAGCCAAAAAACTTCAATTTTCATTTCATGGGGACTTTAATATTCTCCACTATTTCTAAGCACACAGATGCTAATCTCCTCACACAGAAACACACATAAAATATTAAATTATATCTATTTTTCACTTTTTCAGTGTTTTAAAATGGACTGTGACAATTTGGCAAAAAGACTTACTTCTAATACATGCCATTGTCCTTTCTCCAATTCCTGAAGAGCTCAACTGGTGTGAAAGATAGTCATGCTATATAGGTCGAATTCTCTACTGCACTGCGCTGTTCTCATCTGGAAATCTGGAAAGACCAGAATGCCAAGGGAACGACCTGTGTCAAATAGGCAAAGAATGAAACCATCAAAATGGAAGCGGCAGCCAGCCACACTGTTCTGACAACAGCTTTGTTAGAGTAAGTGCATGGCAGCCTATTTTCCCTTGAGCCACAGGTTGGAGTCCTGCCGGACATGTTCCATCTGATGAAAGGCGGATCTTTGTCCCAGAGAACACTGATTGAGTGTGTTGTGTGTGCTTGGTTCCTGAGTCTGTTCCACCCTCAACACTACAGACAAGCACAGGAGAGAGCAGCCGTCCACTAATAGGTTTGATTCATACAAAGACACTTGGTTTGTGTGAGATGATCTGAGTTGAGTTAAATATCTAATGTCTTAAAATCAGACAGAGCGTAATTTATGTCCTTCGTGAAGGTGGCAAATGAGAAAATGACAGCAGACTCCTCAAGGAGCTTTCTGAGAAAAAAATTCACCATAAACTGTCAACTACATAAAAATAGGATTGCTAAAATTGAGCTGTTTTTTTGCTTGTCAAGCCAATGCTGTAGTTAAGCAAGTTTGTCATGCCGACTATAGCAGGTGCTAGAAGCAGAAAGCAAGCTATAACGCCTGAAGTTAGGCACAATTAATTAGTGACAGAATTATACATACACATGTGTATTTATGCTTCCAAGACCTGTGTGGTGATTCAGATCGCCTGAGGGGGGAAAAAAATCCTCAGAAATCTTCAACAGCCTCAGTTTTGAATGAGCCATTTACAGCCACATGCTGAATTTCACCTGGCAAAGCATTACTTGTTGAGGAAAACGGTAGTAAAATCAGTCAGATATTAATGTAATACAACCATAAAATCTTAGCTGGATGCATAGTGCTGGAAATGATTCAATATTTTGATCCTGTTTTCAAGATTGTTTCTCAGTATGTCCCTCCAAATCACAAGAGTAGTTTAATTTCACCTTGAATATCTGTATAACCCCAATTAAAACCAAAAGAGCTGTTAAAGTTCTGGCTTGATTTTAAATTAATTAATGCAAGCGGCAAAATAAGAAACTTTTCCAAGAGGCTAATTAGTTCTCTTAATGGTCAAATTAAATAATTAGTGTGAACAATAGGGAATATTACAGCGAAGAAAATTTAAAAAGCAGTCATTGAGTTTAGAAATGAGCCTTTAAAGGCATGTGGAGGTCAGCTGGAGTCTCGCTGCCAGCTTTTGGATCATTTGAAATGAAAAGTGTAAGACAGTCTGACTCCAGGCAAGAGCTGAAAGGAATGATGGCTAAAATGGGAAGGATTAGATTAAACCTCTAGAGATGATTCGTGGGCTTAATTCTTCTCTAATTCCTTGAAGTTTACAATTTGTGTGGTGCAGGAGAGGTAGATCTCTCTCTAATGAGGTCGGCACTGGTAGTCAAGGGTTGGCGTTCGGAATGCCAGTTTGGTTCCAGACGTGGGCGCGTCATTTATACGTATCTGAGATCAAAGCACATGTATGTGATGCCAGTGTCCTCAAAGCGTCTTAATTAGGCAGTGATGCACGCTGGGACTCCTCATAATTCACACCAACGCAACATCCCCTTAGATGCAAAAAAAAAAAAAAAAAACAATGAGGAGTTTTCTCAGGTTTGCCAGATCCTACAACAGAAGGAGCTGAAACAACGTTCCTCATCTGAGCAATAATTTCTAAAAAAATAAAAACAAACAAAGAACAGCTTTTCAAACATGGAAAGCGGTAGCAAAGATTGTCTGGGGACGCAAGCCTGTATGATCCATCAAAACTCTGAAATCTTTGAAACATGAGATGTGCTTGGGTAGATATTGCTGTAGCTAATGACTGCTGGTTTATTACAAATGACTTGAGGAGGAAAAGAAAGTGAGATTGAGGCAGAAAACCCGCACATCTGTTGGGGGGTCGACAAAGGTTCTCAACAAAATGGATCTTCCGCTGCAATTTCTAGCGGGAGAGAAAAATTGTTCTGATTTTTTCCACCGTTGCTCGCTGCTAGTCAGGCAGTTTCCTCGTGGCTTTTTGCTGGTGAAAAGTTGCAGAGATTTTCCAAGCGAAAATAATCTCTGTCCAGATACAGTAGCATCAAAAGACGAAGATTTTTCTGCAGACATATTTGTGCAGACGCCCTCACCAATTCTAGCTGAGCTGCCAATGTCAACACATATTTACATCACTTTCTTTACCAAACGGAGTGTGAATAGTCTTCAAACAGCCAGACCGACTGAAGGATGAGAAGGGATATGCGTTCGTCAAAAACATGCTTGCACTTTTCCAAACCTTAAAGTAATTCAGAAGCCCCTTTCTGTTTCAAAACTCTTTTGCTTTACGCTGTCATTGTGTCAGTCATTCTTTCAGTAAAGCTTTGTAATAACTTCCTGTTGGATCAAAAAGGGTAGCATCAGAGAGCTGTATGACTGCAATCTGCACTGAGCTCAGCTCCACTGCTCACGATAACAATAGAAAGCAAGAATGAGGATTTGCAAATGTGTCAGATGCGTCTGTTAAAAGTATCAACTCCTAATCTTTTCTGCTGTTCATTTTGCAACATTTTCTGGTTTTCGGCTAATCCTCCCAATATTACATATTTCTGGATTTTGATAAATGCTAAACAATGTTTCTTATGTTTCATATTTCAAAATGCAATATTTAAATGTCATTATCCACTACTGTGCAATGGATTATGGAGATCTTTCCACACACTGGTTTCCTAAGGAAGCTTTGACATATTCCGAACTTTTCCACTTTTTGTTTAATATTTACTGTGCATTTAGTCTTTAACTGCGTTTGTCTTGTCTCTGTACTATTAACACATGCATTTTAGCTACTGGCAACAAGCACTGCACTGCTATCACAAATGAGTGTATGACAATTAAACTTTGTATTTTGAAGGCCCTGGGTGCCTGTCACAAATGATGCCCAAACCTGCCAGAAGAACATCAAACCATGTTACATGAAATTAAATAAGTGCGATGAAATAAGTGTGTTTTTCTGAGAAATTATGCAAATGTAATTAAACGCACATGCCATTTTCTAGTTTTATAGTTTTCTCATTGAAACAGGATGTTTGGATGGGACATACTTAAATAAAATAATTAAAAAAATGATTTTAACATAAAATAAAAACTAGCCAATGGGCACTACTTAGATCAGAGTTTTTTGGTCCACGGACTCCCAGTGGGCAGCAAGTAGGTCAGTGGAAAGGTCAGCTGAAAAAAAATATTGTAAAATATATATTTAAAAATAAAATAAAATAAAATAAAATAAAACAAATAAATAAAAATGTATTTTAAAAATAGAAAAATAACAAATGCATATGCATTATATTAAATGAACATAAATATTTAGCTTCAAGAATGGGGTCCTTCGCAAGGGGTCCATCATATTGTCAATCTAGAGCGTATCTGACACAAATCTGTGTAGCGCAGGATTCAATTTTCCAGAAAGGGAAAAAGTTCACATTTTATATTTTGTATATGGTAAAAGTGAATTTTGTACACTAGCTCATATATACATGTAGATGGGTTAAAACGGAAAACACATGGACTAAACTAAACAAACTACCATTTTGATTTAATTTCTGCTTTAGTATCAAATACAGAAAAAAGCAAGAAAGTTTGGCAACTGTGAAACTGTCTGAGCTCTGTCATTTGGCCAACCGCCCTCATTATTGAAGTACATTCAGAAACATTTTGACTCCCTAATCCAGTTCCAGGGATTCGTTTTTAACCCCACACATTCAATAATGATTAGAGGGCAAAGGTAGTACCAGAAGTCAGATAAAGTTAAAGAAAGAGAGAAAGACGGGCATTCTGAAGTAAAAGGAGGGATTATCAATGTAAGACCTTTAAAAAGTGAGAATGAGGATTATTTCACCTTCTCATGGAGGAATGCATAATTCATGTGGTCTAGAATCCTCAGTGTTAGTGGCTTCCTCCCCATTTCTTCTACATCATCTCTCATTCTGTTCTTACGTTCCTTCTGGACGGGTGATTTTCCTGCTTTTCCCATAGTGCTAAGGAACGCTGCTTTATCTGCTTGTCTGCAAGGGACATTTTAATGTCTGTTGAGCCTGAATTCCCCCTACTGCCCATCAGCTCATATCTTAAAACTTCTACAAAAACTTTCTAAAACTTCTACACTTCACAGTTCTTGCTTCACTGCACTAGCTTCTCGATTCTGTAAAATATTATACAGCATTTTTAATTTGCATTTTCCTGTACAGATCAAAGAGAAGGTTTGATCAAAAATCCTCATGGCTAAATGAAAATATTACAACATCAAAAGTTCATTTATTTCTTAAGGAAATGCAGAGGGAAAAAACTAAGAATGTCGACCTGTCGAGAGGGCCCACTAAGCTCATTTATAGCAGAGGATATTAAACTTTTTGATGCCACGGTCCCCCAAACAGGATGATCTCCTTGCAAGGAAAATCTTATTCTAAAATATAAAGGCAGTCAAACATTTGCATATAAAGACCTATTTAATATTATAAATATGTCAATATTATAAATAGGGGTGGGCGACATGACCAAAATCTCAATATGTGTAATTTTATTTCACGTTAAGGATATATATCATAATATAGTTATTTTTGCTTTAAATAAGGTGCTTATTATATAAAGAATTTTTAAACCAAAGAAATTGTATAATTTCCCCTGCCATTATGTTAGGTATGTTTACATCTGACGAAATGGTCTAAAGAACAGGTCTATACCTTGTTCTTTTATTTAAAAAAACGAAATAGTCTTACTGTCTCTAGCGTTACGTGGTCACGCGTCTACAATTCGTCAATTTTTGAATGAATAAATCAAAAGTAGGTCTCTCACCTAATTCGAATCGCAATATTGACTAGTGTCTGTGAATATTAAAACGCAACAAGACGGTTTAAATATGTTCCGCTTGGCTCTGTATGAATAATGGCGGAGACTCGGCTTTGTTTACTACACAAATAATGAAGCACACGTGACGCTCGCGGTTATTGTCGGCCTCTGCGTCTCATTATATGACAACATAAAGGCATTAACTTAATGTCCAGAACTGTTCTGAGAGTCACTTCATGTCGATTTTACCGTTTCATTTGAGAAAATTAGCATCATACCGTAGTGTGTATACACAAAAACTAACCGGCAACCTGTCAAAATAAAGGTACGGTTTAACATCTGTTTTTTACAGTCAATGTTTAACATGTTACAGAAATGAATAAGTCTTGTATTTGTACAGTATAATGTAGATGTTTAAATATTCCTATTTCTGGCAAATTTAATTAAACAATTAAATCCAGAAATTATAATAATAACAGAAATAACAGAAAAACTCTGTTTGTTTGGCAATAAAGAGGTTTAATTTTCATTTAATTAAAAATAAATAAATATATAATGCCTGTATTTGATTATCAGAAAAATTAAAACACACAAAAATTTCTGAAAAAAAAAGAAAGAAAAAGATTGTAGTGCCCTATTGTTCAAAATGTTGAAATTGAGATTTTTCTACTTATTTTTTCACTGAAATAAATGTTTTTGTTATTACACAAAGAGTAATGTACCGAAAAAAGTACCATACCGTTGGTGATCCCCCTCCCCCAGCTTGAATGACAAGCGGGTGAGTACATTATCTGCAAATTTTTGTTCTGGAAGTGGACTTCTCCTTTAACCATTCAAGGCCTATAATACAGCAAAAATAAATGCACTAATTGTACGCTTTCATGACCATGCGCCACAGCGTGTAACCGTGATAGAAACGATAGTCCAGATTCTCCCGATTAACCGTATCTACCGGTATACCGCCCACCCCTAATTATAAATCTTATCTGATATTTTCTATCTTTTTCTGCCCATAAGAGTACTCTTAGATGTATAAACCTTATGAAAAATTTGCTACAGAAAATATATATTAGAAAGCAGAATGAAACAGCTATTAATAGAAGTTCAAAAGAACAGCATTTATTTGAAATCTTTTGTAACATTATGATGAGAAAACTAATTTTAGACTGAATATGTGTAGGAAATAAACTCACAATATCTATATCAGGGTATAGCTGTGTCTAGCTAAGCCATGTGCCCTTTTAAACTGAATCTTTATTTTTTGTGTGATGCAAAATGTCCATCATCTTCCCAGTATCCTGCCGAACACATCAATTTTGCTTCTAAATAATTAAACAGTTGGTGTCAGCACTCTGTGTATTATCCTTTCTTGTGTCCCTGTGACATTTCCTGACACCCTGGCATTCTAAAGCTGGAGATCTCCCAGTGAGACCACTGGCCGCTCATCATAGCATCAGCTTCAAATGGAATCGTATACAGGGTCCTGTCACTTGTAATCTGCCAAACAGTACTAGTATCAGGTACACAACAAAAAACAAAAATGATGTAAATTCATAATGTGTAGTGCAATATTTTCTACAGATTAAATTAATGGTAAACCACCCACAATACTTTATATTTACATTTATAACTCTGAGATGGAAAGTTCTCTCTAGACAACTCAGGCTGAATCTTTTGCATGACCCACTTGTGTTTCTGCAAGTATTTTTCTTCCCCAAGAGAAGTTTGTCTTCTGTATTTATTGTGTAGTATATTTGAAGTTGCATATTTTTCTAAATTGAAAGAGGCACTACATATCAGGGACAAAAAAAATACTGCAATCATTTGTCACTTGAATGATGTAAATGAGAAAGTGGATGAGAGAGTGAGAGAATTAACAGGAGAATGTATCCTGTGGACATAACTGATCTTCAAACACTGAGATTCATTTGAAATTCTGATTTGCATTCTATTTTTAGGCAGGGCTGTGATGAGCGCCAAATCATGGCAGATTCAGCTGTTCAGTCTTTTTTGTCCCTTTTACATCTGGGTCCCTCAAGGCTGAGGCGTCATGGCACTGCCATAAGTTTTGCCATTAATTCATGATGCAATACATGCTCATCACAAGTCTGGAGTTTGTCCAATATGTCATTTTTTTCTCAAATGCTCTTATCTCCTCATGCAGCCTGAGGGCTGGAGTTTAACAAAAAGAATCAATAAATAATAGAGTTTTACATTTATTTTGTTTGTGTAAATAATTACGTATTAATAAATCACAAGCAACAAGCAAGGCGTGACGCAACAAAGTCCATGTGCAATTGTTCATGTGCATATAGACCATTTTATCCACCTTATTTTTCAATGCGGAAATAAGCTGTTTTCTGGTCATGTGTTTGACTTCCTGTTCATAATCTGCCATAGAAAAATAACGAGAAGAATATTGAAGTGCTGTAAACGGTAAAACAGTTTGCACTACAAACTATTGTGTTCATAATTAAGATAATACATTAAAATAATATGGTAAGACACACCAATTTATAATATCAAGCAGCAAAGCGAGCTGTTTTGTACAGATAAACATAGCTGGGTGTGGATGAGACCGGAAGCCAGACACATTAAATTTACGAACGGCTGCTCCCACTCTTACGGCAAAAATAAGGTGGATAGACCACAGAATAAAATAACAAAAATAACATGGTAGTACTGTTGCTGTCTATGGATGTTCAGAATTTTCATTTTTGGATAAACTATTCCTTTAAGAAACAGTTTACCCAAAAAGTAAAAATTTGCTTCACCCTCAGACAATCCAAAATGTAGATAAGTTTGTTTCTTCAATGAAACAGATTTGGAGAAATTTAGCATTACATCACTGCAGTGAATGGGTGCCGTAAGACTGAGAGCTGATAAACAGCTGATAAAAACATAGTAATAATCTACTGCCATATTGTAAATTGAAAAGCTGTGTTTGTAAGAAACAAAAACAAAAATACACCAACATATTTGTCTAGAACTGTTTTTGCTTGTAAACAATGCCTGATCGGTGCATATTTCTCTCCTGATTCAGATGAGGTGACTTGTGGATTACTTACATTACTTGGGAAATTTTTGTGATGTTTTTATCATTTGTTTGAATTGCTCTTTTTCTGATGGCACCCATTCACTGCAGAGAATCCATTAGTGAACAAGTGATGTACACATTTTAAAAAAACAATTTGTTGAGTCAACTTAAAATAATTTGTAACCTGGCTGCCTTAAAATTTTAAGTTCGGTCAACTCAAAAAAAAGTTTATTCAACTTGAAATGTTAAATTACACTAAGTGACAACTTAGATATTTGAGTTGAATCAACTTAAACATTTGGGTTACTTACCCATCTGTTAAGTTTAGCAAACACAAATATAAGTTGTTACTTAGTACAACTTAACATTTCAAGTTGACTAAACTTATTTTAGTTGACTGAACTTAAAATTTTAAGTCAGCAGGGTAACAAATTATTTTAAGCTGACTCAACAAATTGTGTTTTTTATTTTTTACAGTGTAATGCCAAATTTCTCCAAATCTGTTTTGATGTAGAAACAAATTCATACACATCTTGCATGGCCTGAGGGTGAACTATTCCTTTAATGTGATTAATTCATCAGCATATAACGTAATTAATTAAAATAAAATAATTAATTCATCAACTGTTCTAATAAATAAATAACTAAATAAACGTAAAATACTTAATTTGAACTTTTCGTGCAGCAGGCATACTTTAAGCAGAATCTGCTTTGTCATACTATCCCATATCAGAAATAAAAAGCTGTTTCTGTTCTTCAGATGAAGGCAAATACCACAGCATTTGCAAAATTACAGAGAGATGACCTTGACAATGTATCTTCTGTTATTTGTACTGAATCTCTTGAGGTGGCATTATAAGTGATATTTTGAGGCATATCTGTGCTACTTCACATAAGTGGAAGGTCTGAGAAAACTTACTTCAAGCAAGAGCACTCTACAATGTAGTGGTTATCCTTATCAAAGAAGGAAATACTTTCCAGTAACATGACCATTAAGAGCAATGGTCCATATTTTTAGAGAACAAAAACTGTAGAATTATGAATCATCAAGTGAAACAGCATGTTTTAAACATCAGGACTTGATAGAGAAACAACAGATACAAGCCACGTGCAGATAACATGAAAGCTGTTGGAACCAGATCTTAGCCAATTAAACAGTAGGAGGTGGGACTGTGTGGGAGTACAGGATGATGGAAGGGGTGGGTTAGGCGATGTCAAGGCTACGAAATTATCCTCATTAGTCTAGTGAACGGGTCAACAGGGAAGGGTCCTCTTCAAAGGGATTTTAAACAGCAGAGGAAGAACTGAAGGACGGGACGCAACTCACACATCCAGGGCTTTTCAACATCCAACGCGCTGCTAATTGCAGCCAAACTCCTGATGCGTTTTGATGATAATATTTCTCTTAGTTACCTTAATTTGGATCCCAAGGCTGTATTTGGTTTCTGCATAGGCTTGATATTGAGCTGCTCGGTCTGATGGTGTGTTGAAAGAGTGAATCCTTTGGGTCCTTTCCAGCCTCTGAAATACACATGGAAATGGCTTAACTGAGAGTTTTCTCTTTTATATCACTCTCATTCACACACACTATTGCGGAAAGGAAAAAAAAAAACATCCACTGACACAAATTCTTTTTGGAGAAGGAGGCTGAAGCGACAGACCTACAGTTCGGAAAGGACTAATGTAATTAATGGAGCTTGCTGGGCTAGGCAGGCGTGGGACTGATCCAGCTGCAATGTGTGTCACCGGGCAATTAATTCACTTGACAGGGCCTCCCAAAAACTGCAAAAGGTCAGGAGACCAGGATCTGGGCCTTAGCTGGCAAAAAAGCCTTGAAAAAGCCATGTAAAGTTTCTCACCTAAGGCCTCAGATAGTTCATACGCTGTTAACCTGCTGTGTAGGACATTTCAAAGTCTTTAATGTCAGGGTTAGTTTTTAATCTAGAGGTCATAATATCATTTAAATAAAGGATAAATAGAAAAGAAGTTATTTTTGCATAGTTTTAAATCACTAACAGATATCTCAGCTTTTTAGTCCAATGTAATTTCATATTTGTTTGACACTTTTCCAAATAAAAGTCATGTAGTATGTTGCCTTGAGATTGTCAGTAGAAGAATCATTTATTAAAACCAAGTCGTCTTCAAGTTGCATTTTTAACGTTTTACATTACTTCAAAATACTATTACATAACAGTATTAAAGTAACGTTATATGCTATTTTGTTTTTTACTTATTTAACTGTTGCTCGGCTATTTTGATTATATTCACATTTTTCGCACCATTAGTGAAGTATTTGTAAACACAACAACAGGTGCTTACTTCGTGTTTCAAATTCTATTAAGCTCATGACAACAACTTATTGTTTTTTTGTCATTTAAACAATAGCCTAGATCACACAAACATGTAGGTAATTGACTGCGAGTAATTTTATACAACAAACAACATGTTAATAGTGAGTAACTTACATTTTAGATACAAAATTGTCTTGCGTCGTGTTTCTGTTCCGCCAACGAAAGTAGTTCCACACAAAACAAAAGCTACCGTAGCGCGTCTCCGAGCAAAACACAAGGAAGTCCTTGAGCGAATCGGTGAATGAATCAATAATGACTCGCTCATTGTTTCGTTCCTGAATAACGACCAGTTCCTAATTTGACTCACTCATAGACAGTGGTCGAATTTGGAATGGTACGATGGTATACTACTCTTAATCAGTATGCTAGTAAGCTGATCCGAATGCAGCAGATCACTCAGTTGGTTGACTGAATGAATCATTGATGAATCAAGGGTTTCGTTCCTGAACGAATCAGCGGTTATGAATCAATCCCTTGTGTAAATGATTCACTCATAAAGAAACTTGTCGCAACCTGGCTACTAGCATAATGATGTAACCTGCTTGTAATGATATGATGATGTATCCTTTTTACACCCGTTATATAATGTCCTTTAGCCAAACCTACTATTAATATATTAAGTTTATATAATATAGCTACATAATATAAGGGCTTTCTGTTGCCCTTCTATGAAGATAATCTCCTTATGTGCCAAACACATGTCCTTGAGGGTCCTATTAAAATTTCTCGACCTAAACTAACCCATAAGCATTTAAAGCAGGCATTAGTTTGACATCAAGAAAGCAGTGCGTCTCAGGGGAACCAAAATGTACCCTTGTGTCTGTTCTCTCTGAGTCTGCTATATAGATCGACCTCATAGTTGCACTCAAGCGATGGTAAAGATGTAAATAATTTAAGGATAATGGCTCTCAATTTACTGATATGGATGTAGAGACAATCACATTTTGTGCATATGGGATCCAGGAAATGCGCATAAGCCTTTGTTCTTCTGTGCAAACATAAACATGTTAAGAATCTTGCACTTTCCTGAACAAATTTAGCATGGCACAAACATTTTGCATAAAACAAAATAGCATATTCACACACAGCAAATGTCATCCATCTTATTCACATCACCACATTTCAAAAAGATTGGCAATACAATAGGAAAGTGTTGAAACACTGATGAGCTCTTCAAATTTAGAGAAAGAAACAATAATTGTTCAGAAAACAAAGTCTGCCCACGCAGGTAATAGCACCGAGGAAGAATAGTCTGAAAAGTTATAAGTGAAGCACACTCTAAGCACTCTAAAAATAAATCAACCAAACCAATTCGTTCAAACGGCTGATTATACATGCGCAACAGGCTGGTTCTATCATGTTTAATCCACATCTATATAGAAAGGAAAGGAACCCATCCAATTGCACACACACAGTGGTGAGTAATGAACAAAAACACACCCTGTGAACACACACCCGGGGGTTCGGTGCCTTGCTCAAGGGTCTCACCTCAGTCATGGTATTGAGGGTGGAAGAGAGTGCTGGACATTCACTCCCTCCGCCTACAATCCCTGCCAGACCTAAGACTCGAACCTGCAACTTTTAGGTTACAAGTTCGACTCATCTGCCCCCTATATAGTGGCCTATATATATAGTTATATATAGTTTGGGAACCCCCCCTGCAGAATCTGTGAAAATGTGAACAATTTGAACAAAATAAGAGAGGTCATACAAAATTCATGTTATTTTTTATTTAGTACTGTCCTGAGTAAGATATTTTACATTAAATATGTTTACAATTTGTCCACAAAACAATAACTGAAATTATTAAAATAGCCCCCTTCAAAAGTTTGGGAACCCTTGGTTCTTAATACTGTGTGTGGTTACCTGGATGATCTATGACTGTTTTTTTTCTTTCAAACATTCAAACATTCACTGATGCTCCAGAGAAAACACGATGCATTAAGAGCCGGGGGCTGAAAACTTTTTGAATTTGAAGATCAAGGTAAATCATACTTAATTTGTCTTTTGGGAAAGATGATTTGAGTAGGGACTGTCCTCGCTGTGAAAAGATCAATCTTAAAATCATACAGTCACTGCTGGAAAGGGTTCAAATATGCAAAAGATGCTGGAAAACAAAAATCTGCAGTAGGGTTGTTTTTAATTTTAGTTTTAGTCTAGTCTTTGTGTGAAGCTGTCATTTTAGTTTTTATTAGTTTTAGTCACGTTCATACTCTTTTTAGTCTAGTCAAGTTTCAGTCAACTAAAAGTTTGAGCATTTTAGTCTTATTTTAGTCAGAATTATCCATGACTATTTTCGTCTAGTTTTAGTCGACAAAAACTGATGACATTTAGTCTAGTTTTAGTCAATGAAAATTCTATTTTAGTCCGACAAAACTAGCTACAGTATTTGGCCAACAAGGGATGCTTAGCAGTGTTGGGCAAGTTACTTCCAAAATGTAATACATTATATATTACTAGTTGTCTTTTAAAAAGAATTAGTTACATTACAATATTACTGTCTCTGAATTGTAATGCGTTACACTTCTTTTGAGTTACTTTCACCAAAATATCCACAGAAGTATGACTAGGCATTATAAAATACCAAAATGTAGTTTATTGCAGCTCATTATGCATCCAGTGGAGGGTAATGAGGTAGGTCTATATAGCATAAAATTATAAAATCATATTTAGATAGGCTACCGGTATGTAGGTCTAAATTAACGTTATGGTTTAGGTTAAACACAGATAAGCACAAAATTATTACATTTATAAATAATGCCGGTAAATAAAGTGAAATGTTGTAATGTACAAACAATAAACACAATACCTAACCTATAGACTATTTTGAACGGTTTTGGAACAAAACAAGAATAAAATATATAAGTTGCTAAACAAGCCAAGAAAAATTAGGCTAATTTAAAGCGAAACTGAAAGCAAGCGCGTTGTTCTCACGCAGCCTACCTCTCTCATTTGACATGAACCCAATTAAATGTGTCCATATTCGCGATGTATTTGAATGCTAAACTATTATTTATTAGTAAACCAAGCACTTAAAGGGGTCTTCGGATGCCCATTTTCCACAAGTTAATATGATCCTTTAGGGTATTAATGAAAAGTCTCTAATATACTTTGATTAAAAATTCTCAATGGTTGTGTAAAACAACACCCTTTTTACCTTGCCAAAATCAGCTCTGCAAAAATCATCTCATTCTAAGGGGTTGTTCCTTTAAATGCAAATGAGCTCTGCTCACCCAGCCCCTCTCTTCTCTCTGTGGAAAGACGGTCTTGTTTACATTAGCCGCCGCGTTTAGCCGCTAAACTTCCTAACTACCACGTTATAAGGAAAGGCGATCGCAAAGATTCATAAAAAAACTCTTATACTCACTTCTGCTGTAAGTGAAGCTGGATCATGAATGATTCGTGCGAACATAGACGGATATATGTAGATCGGGAGGCGCATTCCCTTCACAAGCAAATGTAATCTACTGCATCTTCAGCGGCTCAGATGTCGGGAGTAAATGACCACCACTATGTTCATTATTACATCCAGCAACACAACACCTCAATTGGATATATTCTTGTCTAACTTAACATCCCTGCTCTGGCATCAAAACATGGAAAGTTACTGGAGTGTGACAGCTGGTCTAAGGTAAGAGCTCATGTCAATCAACTATCGTGGGAGCGGCCTCTGTCTGTGTGACGCCACACCGACAGGTATCTGAGAATGGTGCGATTTGAAAAAGGGGATATTATTTTTACAGATTAATTAAAAACCACTGCATAGATTTGTATCATTATAGGGTAGATTTGTACATACACTGCCAACACACATTAATGTTCCAACAACATGAAAAAGTGAACTTAGTATCCGATGACCCCTTTAATGCGCTTAAAACATCCTCACATTAGCAAATATGTGTTTGGCCGGACCTCAGGATGAACGCCACGGATTGTACTACGCAGTACGCACTATTTTAATTAATCAGTGTATATGTTTGTTGACTGTATTTTATTCTGATAATGAACAGGCTGCAACGTTTGCTATATGTGTGTGCGTGAGGCGCCGGCGCGATCGAACAGCGGAAACAAACAACAAAAAAATACTCAGTAATTTTTGGTCATACAGATCATTCGAAATTGCAGCGTGTTTACTTTTAATTCTGTCATCTCGTTTTTCTTTCCGTGAACTTTCGACGAGCGCCGCGCCACACAAACCAAACTTAGCAGCCTATGTCACTCAGTCTTTTCCTTTCGTTCCCCCGGCCGCAGCTCTTTCTCTCTCTCCCCCGTTAGCTTAGTGTCAGTGGCACCAATCCAAGTGTTTCCAGGAGTTATTCGTTCAATTTCTCCTTGTTGAGAGTTTGGTGTCGCACACAGCATATGCATTTTTATTATTTTCTCTGATGAAATGAATAAAACGGGAGTATGTCCATCTCACACATGTAGAATCCGTCTCGGCAGTCATCTTAACCATCAAATTCCAGCAACAGGAAACAGACAAACTATTTTACACGCAGATTTTTTTTTCTCTGGTGCTGTTTTGTAGTGTTGGTAAATTCACCACTTAATTTTAAGTTAAAATATGTTGTTGTAACTTGCGTTACTGAGATTGTAACGAGTAATAGTATTACTCAAATTTAATTAGTAATGCATTATATTACTATTACTAAACAAAACGAAATAACGTTATGACTTTTCGTTTCGTCTCGTTTTGATCAACGAAAATGAAGAGACATTTTAGCATAGTTTTTATTTTGTATACCACATTTAGTCTCGTTTTTATTCGTCAACGATATTGCACTATGCATTTAATTATAGTCATCGTCACATGACCAGCATTTACGTTGCGTCTCGTCTCGTTTTCGTCACGTGATAAAGGTTCGTTGACGACGATATTTAGTCAGAATTTTCGTTGACCAAAGCAACACTAATCTGCAGGACCTGGAGGATTTTTTCTGAAGAACGTGTTCAGTTTAACTGTTCCGAACAAACAAGGGACCCATGAACAGCCATCACAAAACAAAAAAACAGTCGTAGATCATCCAGGTAACCATACACAGTATTATTTAAAACCAATGGATCCCAAACTTTTGAAGGGGGTTATTTTAATAATTGTTTTTTTTTGTCTTGTGGACTATGTGTAAACATCTTTTATGTAAAATATCTTATTCAGGACATAACTAAATAAAAAAAATATGTGTTTTGTATGATCTCTCTTATTTTGTTAAAATTATTCACATTTTCATAGATTCGACAAGGGGTTCCCAAACTTTCGCATACCACTGTATCACACACACTGTATTATATGAGCATGTGAATGTGTTTTAAACGTGACAAAGTTTAAGAACATTAAAGGAATATTTCTGATGAATTCTGACACTTCTGTTGATTAGTCTATTACACAATCACATTTGATGCATTAATATGCCTATAGGCTATTTACAGATCACTCTCAAGATCACTTTTTTTTGTGAAATGCTTTATTTTAGTGAGGCTAGATAACACCTAGATTCACAGGAGCAAATTAGTATCACATTCCTACAACTGCTGACAAAATCTAACCCTTGAGCTACTACAGCACAGCATGAGTATGTGTGAAGTCCTGAGCTGACTAAAAATGCTGTGATACATATGCTGACTGCACGGTGTGCATATTCTGACCAGGTATCGAAAAAAACTCACTGTCAGAAGGATGTTAACAGTACAATATACTCATATCCACAAAACATTTAAGCCAATATGAATTATCACCATTAGCTGGCCATAACTGTGTTTTTTTTTTAAAGATTCACTTGGGGCTTACAGAATGCATGTAATTTTGCATGCAATACATGGAGGAAGCTACTTTTGGAAGGATGCTAAAGTGCTGTCTGTAAAAGAGTGCATGGCCAGCTGACATGCCTTGGGGCAGCAGATGAGCCCTGCAAAACGACAGTATATGAGACGGTGGCATGATCAGTGGAGCTGTGGGCCGAATCAGACAAATAGAGCAGTATGGGGTAGGAGCTTGTTGTCACTTTTTACTCCAAATAATGTTTCTCAGGGTAGTTTTATTTTTTAAAAGTCGGTTTATATATAGGCAAAAACAGCTAATGTTTATTTCTGAACACTGGTATTTCAAAAAATTGCACTTTCTATTTATCAAAGAATCCTAAAGAAAATATATTAAAATATAATATTTAACAATATTGCTTACATATGAAAAAATGTAAAATTTACATTTAAGTCTCCATTATACATGTCAAATATTTAATTTTATTTTATAAAACCAAAAACCACCAGTTAACTAAAATAATTTTACTTGACATTCTGTGTTGACGTTCTGTGTCGGATAAATGAGAATTTTTAAGGACATGGAGAAACATCTAAAATCTGAAGTGTGGAAAGAGTGTAAATGATTTTCAGTTGCAGATATCAGTGAATGTTTATACAAAATAGCAAGTCTATAATGAGTATATTGATTCAGCTTTGCCAGGATCAAAATATTGTCTTTGCAATGTAGCAAGAAGGTTGCAGCATTCAGTTAAAAGTCTTTTTTAAGAACAGAGAGCGTCTTCCTCACTGTACGATCAGCACTAGCAGCCGTAACCCAGGATGCATCTTCAGTGAGAGAAGGAAATACAATCTGAACTGGGCCATGAGTAAGATGAGACGGCTCTTTTATCTTAGTCACACAACCAAACCGATACCCCAACACAACATCACTCAACCCAGCATTCAGTCAAGGAGGATGACTGGAGAAAAAGCTGCTTTATCCATCATGCAGAAGTTGCAAGCTCTCCAGCCACCAAAGTCTCTGATGCATGAGTTCTGTCTCTGCCACGCTTGTCCTTTCCAACCTAGAGGAAAATTTAAAATCGAATGTCAACAGAGGGAGCAGATTCGAATCCAGAGACATTCACTATGGTGTCATGCCTGCGAAGGCAGAGAAAAATGAGGGAAAAGTTTAACCACAAACAAATACACACATTTGATAATGTCCCATCACTAAACTTGAGTCTAATTTTTATTACTGTTCTTCCAATTTTTTGTAAATTTGTAAATAAAACCAAAATTATTGGAGTATGTTTTACAAGAAAATACTATTTCAGTCTTTCTACTTAAATGGTTTATGTTTATTTTATTGTTACTTGGCATTTCTTTGTAATTACAGTGCCATGCGAAAGTTTGGGAACCCCTTGCGGAATCAGTGAAAATGTGAATAATTTTAACAAAATAAGAGAGATCATACAAAATGCATGGTATTTTGCATGGTACTGTCCTGAGTAACTGATTCTCCAGAAGGAAACACAATGCATTAAAAGCTAGGGGGGTTAAAACTTATGAACAGGATGAAGATGTCCAAATTTTTCTTATTTTGTTTAAATGTAATTTTTTTTTCCCATTTAGTACTGCCCTAAATGGCAACAGAAGATACTTGCATGTTTCTCGGAAAACAAATTAAGCACAATTTACCTTGATCTTCAAATCCAAAAAGTTTTCACCCCCCAGCTCTTAATGCATCCTTTTTCCTTTTGGAGTATCAGTGAATGTTTGAACCTTTTTTTAATAGGTGTGTTTGAGTCCCTCAGTTGTCCTCAGTGTGAAAAGACGGATCTCAAAATCATACAGTCACTGCTGGAAGGGGTTCAAATATGCAAAAGATGCTGGAAAACTGAAGAATCAGCAGGACATGGAGGATTGGACTATATGCAACTCAGGACAGTACTAAATAAAAAATAATGTGCATTTTGTATGATCTCTTATTTTGTTACAATTATTCACATTTTCACAGATTCTGCAAGGGGTTCCGAAACATTTGCATGCACGATCAGTCATTTTCTAAAAAAAAAAATTAAAATGTATATACTTTTTAACCACAAATGCTCGTCTTGCACTAGCTCTGCGATGCGCGTCTATGACTTAATGCATTACGTAATCACTTTGGAAAGGTCATGTTTGGTTAGTTCTCTATCTGTGAACTTCAGTTCAAAAAGGTAGGGTAGGGTGACAAACTCCATCTCATTTTTTTCATTTTCAACTTCAAAATCATCCAACATCGTTATTTTACTTTTTTTTGTAAAGGGCGTTTGACCTTCTTTGCATGTTCACTTTGTAAACACTGGGTTGGTACTTTTGCCTACATCACACGTGACCTTTCCAAGGTGACTATGCATGAAGTCGAGCTAGTGCAAGATAATCATTTGTGGTTAAAAAGTATATAAATTGTAATCTTTTTTAAAGAAAATGACATTGTTTCGCTAGATAACACCTTATTCTTTGGCTTGGATCATGTTGAGCCCTTTGAAGCTGCATTGAAACTGCAATTTGGACCCTCAACCCGTTCAACCCACTGAAGTCCACTATGTGGAGAAAAATCCTGGAATCCTGGTTAACATGGGCGTGAGTAAATTGTAAGTAAATTGTTATTCTGCAAGTTAACTAATCCTTTAATGACCTATGTAAAAAGCAGCATTGCATATTTTGAAAATATTCACTGCTACAGAAAAAGGTTCATGCTGCCATAGCTTTACTGAGACGGTTAGCCATTGTCGTGCAAATGACCCATGTTCTCTTCTCTGTCATGTCAGCTATTTTGAAATGTGCCCATGCGAAACAAAGGTCAACTTGACTATTAAGAAAAACAGCATTTCAAAGACATGCTCAGTCCCTCTTTTTAATTGTCTGTCTGAAAAACAGCCTGCTTTGCTTCCTTAGGGCACCATATCTCTCACATTTAATATCTGCCATGGCTTTCTGCCCTGTCATTGTCATCTAAGCCTGTGATATAAGACGCTCTGTTGATTGTTTTTATGTGATATATATCCAAGAGCTGAAATTGGCACAGATCGGAACCTCATCTGCCGTTCGTGCTATGTCCGTAACAGCTTTGATTACTAAAGCCCACTGTGTTGTTACAAGTTTTGAAATTACATGCTTGAGATGATGGCAATGGAAGAAGGGAGCCGCGAGGATCACAGACAGCAGCTTAGCCTCATTGGCCCCCAGAAATCATTTTCTCCAGTACAGAGGCATGATCAGCCGCTTGACCACTTCTAAAATGTAATGGCAAAAAGGCCAGGGCGGTCAATTTTGCCCACTAGCATTTGTCAAATAATAACTGGTTTGAGCAGCATATGCGGAAGCAACAAGCAAACGGTTGCAGGAGAGCCCTCGGTCACTCAGCCACTTCAAGAGCTTGGCCCTGGATCCACTGCCATTCAATTTTCACGCTCTTCAGTCTTCAGACTCACGCTTCATATTACACCCTCCACCACCCCGTTCGCTTTTCTTTGCCTGCCTCCTCTCATCCATTCAAATAGACATCAAAATAATGATGGCAAGGCACGGGTTATCGATCAAACACTCATGCTCAAACTGGCACAGGACAAATCATTGTGCCATTTTGGCCACAGAAAGGGACTTAGTGAACTGTGATGCCTCCTGCGCTCTGATCCAGCCCTCCCGGGTGATGTGTCCTCGTATAGACGAGCGTTTGGCTGCTCCACATGCCCCTGAGCTGTAAGGCTGTTTAATTGATGTCAAAGCTGGTCGTGTGAGCATTTTCTACAGCGCCGATCCAAGCGTCATGTCACAGCACTGTATAATGGATATTCCTGTAGACATGGCATAGACACATCCATTCATCATGCCAGAGATGGCAATAAAAAATTCATTATCACAAGAAAACTTGTGAAATGCTTCAAATTGAGAAAGGCTCCGTTCTATCGCTATCTCATTGAAATTTAATACAGCATGCATGGTGAAAATATTGTGTAGCACTGACTACATATAGCTCATATAGACTAAAGCAGTGCCTGGATTTGAAACTCAATCATGCAGTTGGTGCGCACATCTTTATACTGATATAACTTGAAAAGAAAATTTAAGACCTACTGTAAATGTTGACTTGACAAAGTCTGGTCTAAAAGAAAAAAATTTGAAATGTTTAATAGAAGTCTACAAAATTTTTGTGATTTATGAAATTCTGCATTGGACAAAAAAATAACTTTTGATCATTAAAAAAATGATAGCACAATTAACTCAGAACTGGCTGAAAGTCTATGCTGAGTTTGCTAGACGTGAAGGTTGTGAGTTGTTCAGAAATGAACTGAGAATGCATTTAAAACTTTCAACTCACAACTGTTCCTGAATTTGAACTGAGTTGCAGTTCAATTGCTGTGCATTTCAGTGTATGAAAGCATAATTAAAATTAATTTAAAGGGTTAGTTTACCCAAAAATGAAAATTCTGTCATTAATTACTCATGCTCATGTCGTTCCAAACCAGTAAGACCTTTGTTAATCTTTGGAACACAAATGAAGATGTTTTTGATGAAATCCAAGAGCTTTCTGACCCTGCATAAACAACAATACAACTGACAAGGCCCAGAAAGGAAAACTTTTAATTTTACCTTGGACAGACAGACAGACAGGTAGATTCGGTGTTTCCCGAAACCATAGTTCAAACGAGCATTCACAAACCTGTACTTAGAAGCATAGTTCCTTGTTAGTAAGACATATGGGCTCAGTAATTTATGCTCTTGTATAAATATAAGCACAATAAGCAAGCTAACATGCAGTATAATCTATATCTTCCAAAATATAAATGCATTTTAATCTATGTATTTTTGTGCGTCCTCTATAGGCGCCATTTTTGAATAGTGTGCATGTGCATAAGGGAACTTTATGATGTAAGAGGGAGTCCGCAATGAATCAAGCATCAAATAAAGTGAAATGACAGTGAACAAAAAATAGTAAATTAGTCATCATGTGCCATGTTCAATATAGCTTCATTTTAGAGATCTCTAATCGGTTAAAAGCAGAAGTTATCACCGTGTTCGGGAAACAGTCGTGACTAGCTAGTTTGTTTCCACAACAATGCATCGTACCATGGAGGGTTAATCAGCGAGTTACGTCACAGTACAGGAAATGCAACCCTGGCTAGTTACCAGGAAAGTTGCTCCAAAAGCACCTCCTGCTGGCAGAGAATGAAGTAGCATTTACAGTCATCCCGTCTGATTTACGCAGCAAACATGTAGAGCAGAGTTCTAAATGCGAACCAGATATATTTTCCAGGGGAAGTGCTGGCACACATATAGTGTAAGCCTGTGAGAAAGACGAGGGGAGACGGTGAGCATGGATCACCGCTGTGCAAAGAGAGGCTTGGCAGGCAGGCAAGACATTGCTAGCTAATGTAACTTACATGTTATATATTTTGCTTGTTATCAGAGTTAAGTTAAGTTTGGGCCACAAATGTGCGCATGTTAAAACAGTCTATAATTGATATATTTTATCATATTTCATAAATGAACTTCTGTTGACCAAAAAAACTCAAAAAAGAAAATCTACCTGTACAACTATTTGTACTAGGGCCATTCCATCAAATGGGTGACATTTCTGTCCCCAGGACATAACGTACAAATATGCATAAAAAATAACTATAAAATACATTTTATTATCAAGCACATTAATCTGCAATAAACTGCAAATTTAAAATATTTTATTAAAAAATGATTAAAAACTACATAAAACACTGAAAATATAGCATTTATACATGTCCCCAGTGTCTATTGCTACATTTTAACATGAAATATAATATTTAAAATCCTATTTCAAAATAAATTTGTAATAGTTTAGATAAAACATTTTAGTCATGTCCCCAGGTTTTCACTCAGTCCTGTTACCCTAACACATTCTCCCCTCTAAAAAACTGGGAAAATTCCACAAGACATGTTTTCAACATAATACTGCAACATCTGGATATTCTGAAGGCAATGAAATGACTGAAAACACGTGGTCTTATTTTCATTTCTGTATATTTGATGATATTGTAACTGTGGCTGGAAGCGTCATTGTAAATATACTGTCCTATTACCTAAATGAATTCTTACATGTTACTTGTTTATTTTAAAAAATACAAATCTTTGATGAATTACTATAATTTGCTGAGTATCCTCATAATATTATTAATTTATTAATGTAAATATTAGGCTACATCCATAATAATCTAGATAAATTTGAAAATGAATCTTTTTCTCAACATGTTGGCCTTTTATCCACACTAAGACAATGTTTTTACCCAGGGAAAACTTGTGGTTGTTTTATATTATGACAGAAAATGTACTTGCGATTTTTGTCCTGTTTGAGTGTGACCTGCGCTGTAAGAAAACAATATCTACAGAAAAACTGAAAAGGCATTATGTCAAGTTTATTATTTTTATTATCATTTTTAATTTAATATGTTATATTTATTGTTTTGTTATTTAGATCTTATCTCATAACCTGTCCTCTACCCCTAACAAAAACCTCTGCAGACCACTAGATTTAAATAGAAACATGATTTTGCCTTTTTTAGAAGTGAAGTCAGCTCACTAGTCAGTGTTTAACACTCTTCATTATATTCAGTGCAAGCATTAATACCTCACATGTGCAGTCAAACCTATACTAATATAATGGATACTCATTCCTGTTACCCAGTTTCATTCCTGTTACTAAAATATATATATATATATATATATATATATTTTTTTTTTTTAAAAACACATTTTTTTTTAAGTTTGGTCAATTATTTGTCCAATTGTTTAATATATATATATATATATTTCCATGAAACCAACAGTTTCTTTACAATAACCACCTGCCTGCCTGGCACCCATTCGGTGGAATGGCCCACTAACTTTCGCACAAATTTGTGTCATTTGTATGCAAATGTATAAAAAGTTAGCTTAAAGCTGAACCCTAACCCCAACTTTCAGTGCATGTGACATGAGAAGACTATACAAAAACGCATCAATGGGATCATATAAAAGCTCAAATTTTTCTCCCAGGTTAGTGATTTTTAAAAAGCTCTAACCCAATGGCGCTCAATCCAATATGGCCATTAACTATGTCACCTCTTGTCCACTGAAAATGGGAACTGTGAATGGATATGTCTGCAAGGCCTATGAAAGCATACCATTAACCAAACAAAAATCAAAGTCAGTCCTTCACATGCAAGAGCTGCTGCAAGGCAAAAGACCTTCTTACAGTATAGCTGCACTTTGACTAAGCAAGTGACTATTGCAGCCGGGTTACATGATAAAGGGGCAAGTGACAAGGAAATAACAGGTTTCATATAACGTTCTGACTGTGAGAAAGAAATGAAGGAGCGAAGGAAAAATAGAGCAGACTGCAAAGGGGTTGGGGGCAAGAAAGGGAGACTTCTAAAAGGAGGAGGTGGGGCTACACAGTAAGGGCAGAGAGAAAGAGAGAGAGATCTGCTTCCACTTCATCTCTCTTGCTCAAGTACGCAAGCCACTGACAGCAACAGCCACACACAGACAAGAGAGAGAGAGATCGGAGAACACAAAGATCCGTCCTCTGTAGATCGCCTACACAGTGTCAGAAACAGAGCTGAGTTTAAGGCAGGTGCGTGCAAAGCGTCTGCATGAGACCCTGGGCGGTACGCTAATACACAATCTGAGAGAGGATACAGGTTGATTGACTAACGTCAAGAAGGAAAACGAGAAAAAACGTGACGACAACAAAAAGGAAAGAAGAAGAGACCGAGATGTACGCTGAAATGACCCGTATCTTCACGGTAAGGAAGTTTATCAATTTCTCTCAAGAACGACATTTTTACGCGATGCATTTGAACGCGCACTGCAGATGCTTTTCAAGTGGTGTTGACACAAGAAAGGGCAGAAAATGATTCCAGCAGCCAACAACCTGTCAGAAATTAATCTAAGCAGGCAATTCTTCGATATTTATGCATGAATGGAGTGGTTTTGTAACACTAAATCCAGTGTGGATAGTTTGAAACGCAGCTCAAGTTGTGCATTGCACTGACAGGTCGAGACTTTTCCACGCTGCATGGCAGTTATGGTCAGCATGCAGAGCACATCGGGATAGAGTAGCACTGACTCACACATAAGCTTGGCCGAGGAGAGAGAGTGAGAGAGTGTGTATGCGAGAAAGAGAAGCGCTTAATGTCGCATTGAAATTCCACAGCCAGAGCTTTGCGAAAATAAGGATAACGCAGTGTGCGTGCGCGTTTGTGTGGATGTGGGGGCACGCATCTGTCATTTCATTGAAGTGATCAGCATCAGGAAACTCTGCCTCCCTCTCTTCCTCTCTCCTCCTCTTCCTCCTCCCTGCTGTTGCTATCCGTGTCCGCGTCGCGCGGCTCTGCCGCTGTCGCAGTTGAATTTGCAGAAGCTAGCGTGCGCGCTCTGCTTCTCCACAGCGAGTCTATTGTTGTTGTCCTCCTCCACACTCTTTCCTCTGAGGGGTGTCAGCTCACGGTGCTAATCCTTCTCTGCCTCTTCATGTGTGGGGAGGAAGCGTGTGTGTGTGGGTGTCATCCTGGAAGATCGGACCAACACACGTGAGTGTGTTGGCAGGTGTCCGGTGCATTATGCGGCTCCGAGAGAGAGAGAGAGAGAGTGAGTGAGTGTGCAATGAGGACAGATTGGGTGCGATAAGTACATTAGATGATGCTCATATATATTTCGTAACAGTGCATGTGTCGTTGTTGCTTGTTTGTGGATAAATATAGTTCAACTAAATCTATCACTAGAGGGACAACAAGGAAACACGTTTTTAAAGCTCAGGCGAAAAGCAGATCGCAACCTGCTTTACACAAGAGAAAAGCTTGACTGGATTGTGAAAAGTGGTGTTACATACTAGAATGGAGCCAAAAACTTGGATAGGAGGGGCTAATTTTTTTTATTTTTTTAAAGAAAGACTTAGTGACGTCAGTCGAAAAGAAAAGTAGTTTTAGAAGCATTTATAACAGTGCTAAACGCTTTAAAAAGATTATATAGCTACAGAAATTTGGAATAGCATTCAATGAATTGTGCAAAATTAGACCAGGAATGTGTACTAAAATAAGCTACCATTAACTAAAATGAATAATAAGTAAGGGATAATGTCCGCAAAGCGGAGGGCTGCTGTATAAGACTAAAGGGCTTTATTTTGCAGTAACAACTGGTTGGATATACATTATCCCACTTTTTACACCACTACTTGCTACAAAACTAAATAATTAGACACAAAATACTGCTTTGAGTTTAAATATTTGAACACAAAGCTTCTATGAAGAAACAATATTCGGACTGCAGTTACCCAGAAGAGGGTGAATGTGATTTTCAAAAACATTCCAATCAACCAATCAGAATTGAGGAATAACTTTTTGGGAAATATCCGTTTTAGGCTTATGATCAGGGTTAGGTGCTTCTACGCCGTTGTTAATCAGCTATCATTTCCCACTGATTTTAGGAATAAATTATGGGTAGGGTTAGGTTTAGGGTATAGGGATTGGGTTAAGTCTGTATTTTTGGACAGTAATATTGATCCAGGATCAACAAAAGATGTTGATCCAGGAACATGTCTTGCTTAGCAAAATCACAGCAGCCCCAGATGAGCCTGTGTTTTTACCGGTTGTTATTGGGGAATAACATACTTCAGAATGTGGTGACTGACAATCAGAAATGGGTATTCCGTGTAGCTGTGTAATAAATAAAGTTACTTGTTTAAAAATTCTTATTATATTGTAGAAAAATATTTTCTTTTCCCAAAGATAGAAATTTCCCTGTGACCCCCATAATAAAATACCCATAAAATGGGTATTGGACTTGGGATGTTGATGACGGTGAATCACAAACCAATTTGTGATGAAAAATATTCTGACAGCTCATAAAAATGCAACGAGACATCAATGAATAAATTCTTAATAAGTCGTACCAAGAAATTAAACACATGACTTGTCTTGACAACTAGACTGGAAAGATAATTGCATAGTTTGTTTATCACAATGTTGATTAGCCCTCAGTGCTGTGTATGGGCATGATTACTGAATGCAAATATACACTTCTTCTTGCATGAGGGAGCTCTACGGTCTTTGACAGTGCATCACTGTAAACATTATTATCTTTACAGTTCCTCATCATTTAGTGGTTTATATTAGTTCCTAACTACTCAAGATGTCCTTTTTACGAGGCAAACTTTAACCAACATAAAAGATAATTGCTACCTACAACTACACCTTTAGAGGCATGGCTTTTGTATGTAATTCAGTGAAAAATGCCATGACCCTTGAATGGCTCCTAATTAATGATTTAGCTAGACTGACAGTCTCAGTGTGCGCTATATGCAGTAGATAGTAAATCACATTCTTTTTTTTTTAGTTTAAGTTCTTATGCCTTTTCTGAAAACTAATTTGTTAAACTTAAATCCACTTTGAATCCTCAGACATCTTGATTTCATAATGCTCACAGCTATTGTTCTCTAAATCAACCTTTATCATGCTTCACATCTCATCTAGGTCCAAAGGCAATCTAAATGAGAGGCAATTTATTTGAGCTTAGCTCATAGCCTCCATCTTCATGAGAAAAGAAAAAAATGGATCCAAAGTGGATCTAAAGAGCGACTCTAAAGCTAAATAATGTACAATTAGCAGAAAAAAGTGAGAGTTGCCTATTAAAAGCTACCAATGACTCCCATGAGCTATGATTCATTCAAAGAGACTTGAACTCCTGAGTTTTCTGATTTGAATTCGGTTGGAATGGTTGTTTTTTGATTTACTGACTGGCCAAGAAATGCTGCTTTCCTATCCTCTATCTGTATATATCATTTCAGACATCTCCCTCATGAAAATATGCCTCCAGGTGTGATTCTAAAAAACTGTTCAGTTACTCTTTGAGAACGAACTGTAATCACAAACACTCCTACTTGACGTGTTCCCTACTGATTCCACCTATAGAATAACACACTTGTCCACTGCTGTCTGCTCATAATTGCCTTTTAAAGAGCCTATTCTATTGTTTTTCAAAGGTGACAGTGGCGCATGTCCAGGCCTACGTTTCACTGTCAACAACCACTTCACGTTGAGCATAAGACAAGGACCCCCACCGAAGGGCGAAACGCTGCCACGGCTCTGCTTTCTAAAAATAAAAACACTAGGGGCTGACTGTACAGCTGCAAACAATTACTAAGGGTTACCTTGCAAATACAAATACAACGCTCCAGCTCCTCTGCCCGCTATCCTGCCGCTTTGAGGCATGTGTGGTTTTTCAGATGGAGTTTTGTGATCTTGTAGGTCTTTTAATGTCTTCATCTTGCAGGTAAGTGTGAGGTGGTTTGTCATAAACATCTGTTAAATCCTCCTCGTGTTAGCATCGCTAATGAGGCGAAGGGTGTGACAGAACAGATGCCTTAGAGTGTGCGAAAAAGAGATACAGAGGCGAGACTGTGGAAGAAAGGGAGAGAATGAAAGGGTGAGTGATGGGAGAAAATTTATGCAGCACATCCCTCCGTCCCCCTACAGATGAGTCTTCAGTGAGGGCAGATGTTTCCATGATTAAGAAGTTGAGACAGGCTAGGTGCTGCTTCACAGATATATCTGCTGTTCCAAAGACTATAACGGCAGGGTCGATTGTGTTTATCGATCTGCCACAAAGGAAACAGTCTCGTGCTATTTACCACATGCAAACGGCTCTCGTTCCATATGGCTGACAATGACATGCAAGAGCCTCAAACCAAATTAAGACTTGTGCGTGTGATGTCTTGTTAAACTTATCATCATTCCATGAACGTCCCTGCCATCTAGCTGCTGTAATCCCCTTTTATTATCATGGATTGGCCTGTGAACAATTTGAGATAATCCCTATTAAACTGGCCTTAATAAAAATTTGTAGCAACAAAAGGCAATGGATTTGACGTGAAGGAACTTGGGGGAAAAACTCCTAAAAATGAAATATAAAGTTTTTACAATATCAGTCCAAAGGTTTTTGAACAGTAAGGTTTTTAATGTTTTTTAAAGAAGTCTCTTCTGCTCATCAAGCCTTTATTTTATTCAAAATATAGCAAAAGCAGTTATATTGTGAAATATTTTTACTATTTAAAATAACTGCTTTCTATATTTTAAAATGTAATTTATTCCTGTGATCAAAGCTACATTTTCAGCATCATTACTCCAGTCTTCACAATCACAAGATCCTTCAGAAATCATTCTAATATGCTGATTTGCTGCAAAAAACAAAAACAAACAAACAAAAAAAAAACAATATATACATATGTAAAACACTTGAGCAGATTTTGTCAGGATTCTTTGATGAATAGAAAGATACAAAGATCAGCATTTATCTGAAATAAAAAGATTTGTAACATTACGAACTATACCATTTAAAAGGTTGGAGTCTGTATATATATATATATATATATATATATTTAATAATTATAGAAATTAATAATTTTATTCAAAAAAAATATTAAAAATCTTCAAAAACTTTTGACTGGCCTGTATGTGGTACAGGGGAAAATATTATGATGACAAAGCAGGAAATCAAGAACCATTCAGAGCTGTTTCTATTTGAAAAAATACCAGAACTGGATAATATTCACAATTTTCGGTGTGATTTTTTACACAGATGTGCATGAAAAAAAGTACTTTAGCTTCTATTCATCAAAGAATTCTAAAAAGAGTATAACATTTTCACAAAAATACATACAATAAAAAAATGTCTCGAGCATCACATCATCATATTAGATTGATTTCTGAAGGATCATGTGAAGACTGGAGTAATGCCTGCTGAAAATTATACTTTGCTATCATAGGGATAAATTACGTTATATATTAAAATGGAATGGTTATTTTAAGTTGTAGTAATATTTCACAATATTTCTAATTCTTTTAATCTATTATTTCCATTTTTACTGTATTTTTGCTGTCTTCAGATTGAAGCTAATTCCCACTGGCTTTATTTTGATGTGTTTAATCTCACATGGGTCAATTATGGATAGCAGTTGCCTGTAAAAGGTTAATTCATCTTTCTTGGCCTTGAACATGGTAGTTGCGTTCCTGTCTATGCAGGGTCAGAAAGCTATCAGATTTCATCAAAAATATCTTAATTTGTGTTCTAAAAATGAACAAAGGTCTTACTGGTTTGAAGCGACATGAGGGTGAGTAATCAATGATAGAATTTTTATTTTTAGGTGAACTCTCTCTTTAAGGTACACCTCTCCATTCCTCTTCCTGTGCTTCACTTTCTCTAAAAATCAGGCCTGGCTTGGTCATCCACGAGCAAGGGTTTATTCCTGACTGCTGGGAAACAGCAGTACAGCAAATGAGCCACGTGTATATGTGTGTTTGGGCACAAATGTGAGCGAGCATATGCGTAATAGGGTCATAAGGGCTGCTGGACTTCACCTCTTGTACTCGCTGAAGAGGGCAGATGAACTCAGGGCAGGAAAGATCACAGACATCTGTCTCAAACAGAAAGAAAAAAATTGCACTGTCACAACACAGCCCATCACCACACACACATAAAGACTCACTGCTCTGTCTGTGTGCTGCATTTCTGTAAGCACATATACAAACAAATCAGCTAAAGGAGCTAAGAAGTCAAATCGAATTAAAGTGAAAGACAGGAACGGGATGTGACGTCTCTGTGTGGCTCAAATGGCTCCATAGCCTTACAGCACCCTACATGAAGACAAATAAGACTGGGTATGTTGTGCATCATATCTGCATAGACATATAGTATGCTGCAATGCTGTCAGAAATGAATATGTTTTGTGCTGAGAGTGCTACAGATACGTCTGAGGAAGGAGGTGAAGACAGAGCACTGCTCGCAAGCCTCAAGGGCATATCTGTGAATAAGCAAACACATCAGTCTGCCATCTTGCAGCGTGATGATGAACGCAAACAGTGACAGTAAAACAACTCGAACAGATTTATCAAACAGTCGGCCATTAACATTTCATTTTGTAGCTCAACAGAACAATGCTATTGTACACTGTAGAGAACAAACATCAGGTCAGTTCAACTGCTTCTTCACTGAACATATTTTGGATTGTTTGCGCATTAAACATATATGTTGCATAAATCACTTGTTTTTTAAAGTAAGACTGTCCAACAGCGACAGCAAGCAGGTAAAGTTACAGCAGGAGTCAGCATCTCTCTCGCCTCCCCTGAGCCCATTAAGTTTTAACAGACCCCCTAAAGTGTGCGGTGGGTTTGGTGGGGGGTAATAGATAATGAATGGGGGAAAATCAAGTAAGAGGAGGCAATGCCTCCATCTCAGTATGATTGGATATGACTGGTTATGTTTGGCTGTTCATGCGATTAACCTCGGTTCTTGTGTTCGTGCACATTCTGTGCTCACAAATAAGTCTGAATGGACAATATAATGATGTTAACTGGAAGACTAATTTAAAAAAGTAAATAAACAACACACATAGATATAACCACTTTGTTATATCAAAAAGAAGTGTAATCAGCCTCGTGAAAGTTTAAGTAAATCACATTTGTGACCAATATTTACCAAGTTTTGATGACTGATGATCGAGAAAAAAAAAACTGTTAAAAGTTAACTATTAAAACTATTAAAAGGTTTTTTTTAAAGTTAACTATTAAAAATAATATCTTAACATAAGTTAAGGCAATATTAAGGCAACACTGTAAAAACAAAAAGCACAATTTGTTGAGTCAGCTTAAAATAATTTGTTATTGTACCCTGCTGTCTTAAAATTTTAAGTTCAGTCAACTCAAATAAGTTTAGTCAACTTGAAATGTTAAGTTGTACTAAGTGACAACATAGATATTTGTGTTTGTTAAACTTAAAAGCAAGGTAAGTAACCCAGCTGCCTTAAATTTTTAAGTTGAATAAACTCAAGTATCTAAGTTGTCCCTTAGTACAACTTAACATTTCAAGTTGAATAAATGTTTTTTGAGTTGACTGAACTTAAAATTTTAAGGCAGCCAGGTAACAAATTATTTTAAGTTGACTCAACAAATTGTTTTTTACAGTGAAGTAATAAGCACTTGTTAGGATTATAAATCTTTT
Source organism: Labeo catla (assembly GCA_012976165.1). Lineage (NCBI taxonomy): Eukaryota > Metazoa > Chordata > Actinopteri > Cypriniformes > Cyprinidae > Labeo > Labeo catla. The sequence continues at coordinate 31,553 of VONZ01002457.1, forward strand.
TTTCAGCGTGTGATGTTAACACATCTATTACAATGACTTAAAAGGCATGAATTTAGAGAAAGTGCATAAAATATAGCAATAACACATCACTCTGTTTGAAAAACTGATTTGACAATGCGTTTTTAATCTTACCCTGTACTGCAGCAAGCTACAAAGATTTTGAGTCGTTTTGTGAAAATTGTTTACTCTTGCGCTTGGTTGAATCAAATCTTTTATGACTTTGGTTTTCAACTCACAATGCTTATTGTCTGATTCACACTGTCATTTGTAAGTGTTACAACTGAATTCATTTGGACATACAGAAAAATGAATTTGCCTGTACAAACAAGAGAAAAGAATTAAATGAAATCCCCTTTTGCCTTAGTTTGTGAGAACATGCTTTAGCAATGTGGCTCAGAAACACAGAAAACCAAAAAGACATGTAGATGAGAGATAAAACCTTTTTTTTTTTAGATAAAGAAATCAGTGTATTTCTTAATGAGGAAGTCAAAAGAACTTGCTTCAGTAACCACATTATGCATACTTTCCCCTAAATTCTTAAATATATCCTTGCAGGCCTATAGCAATAGAACAGTTCATTAAAAAAGGCCTGCTGTGAAAAAAATATATATATAATATATATATAAAAATAGTCTGCTTTGTCCTGCAAATTCTCTTCCTGTCTTCTCAAGCGAGCTCAGTTATGAATACTAAGGTATCTCTTCTCATTAATTGCTCTCACAGGCAGCTTAGCCAGGGTCATCGCTGCATTTTTGACTCAGTCCAATTAATACTAATCACAGCATCAGACTGGCTGAGCGAGAAGATTGCACTGTCAGAGCAACTGATCATCTTGGAAATTTATTAGCAAAAGAAAGACAAAAGTGGGACTCTGAGTGGATATGGCAACCTTGTTGAAAATTTTGGCTTTCAGCTTCCAAAATGTTTAGACAATTTGTCATTAACATTCATTAAGGTGCCGCTTCCAGAAGCAAACCAGGACTTAAATGAACAGATGGACTTTTCCTTGTAGAATGGCCTAACATAGAAGAGTGAGACAGACTGGCTGCTGTCTCCTCCAATGGCTCAAGGCATTTGTGAAATATCAGAAGGTATGCAGTTGAATTATTTATAAGGTACCCCAGTATATTAAATTAAAAGGAAGTGACTCATAAACAGAAGACAACATGATAGCAGATCAAGGCTTATGCAAAGCACAGCTCAAGACGATCATTTTTTTTGTCTTCTGCTAGCTCAGTCAAATAGCATATTTATATACACAATTAGAATTCACAAAAGCCTAATATTTAAAGGAACATTTCACATTTCACTAAAAAATAGGCTTATCCAACTCCCCTGGAGTTAAACAGTTGAGTTTTACCGCTTTTGAATCCATTCAGACGATCTATGGGTCCGGCGGTAGCACTTTTAGCATAGCTTAGCATAGATCATTGAATCTGATTAGACCGTTAACATCTCGCTCAAAAATGACCAAAGAGTTTTGATATTTTTCCTATTTAAAACTCTTCTGTAGTTACATCGTGTACTAAAACTGTACCATGGGTGCAGCAGGCGCAATGATATTACGCAGCGCCTGTGCAAGCAGGTGGTCACGTTGGTTTCTATTTTCCATATCGGTGTAGAATATAAATCACAACTTTTCATTTTCCGTCAGTCTTAGTGCACAATGTAACTACAGAAGAGTCAAGTTTTAAATAGGAAAAATATCTAAACTCTTTGGTCATTTTTCAGCGAGATGCTAACGGTCTAATCAGATTCAATGATCTATGCTATGCTAAAAGTGCTACCGCCGGACCTGGCGATCGCCTGAATGGATTCAAAAACGGTAAAACTCAACTGTTTAACTCTAGGGGAGTTGGAAAATAAACATATTTTTTTAAAAAAGTGGAGTGTTCCTTTAAGTTTGCAAGACTCAAAACCATACACAGGCAACACATCTTGTAACATCTTGATGGCCTGAAACCATCACACACCATCAGGCCATCCTTATTGTCGAGCAAAAGGCAGTGACGGCCTGTGTAGAGAGCATATTTCTCAACATCCACTGGTGAACAGACATGCATAAATTTGCATACCTTCATGGCAAGCAATTCTACTCCAAAATTACATGCAATTAAATGTACAATGAATAAGCATAAAACGCAGTTTACTTGTACAGACATATTCTAAAGGAAGCATACGTCTTCCTGCCTATATATGCAGGGCACATAATAATGGCCGTATTCGTACATGGCATCCTGCCACGTGCATGAATTTTCTAAGCTGCTATTTTAGTCCACATCTTACTCAAGCATAACATTCACATCCCCTTCTTTTTTTGAGCCAAAATGGAAAACATGCATGTTTATTACCACATTCAGACATGCCCTTGCCCAACCATAGAAATGCAATTATTCCCACAAGTCAAGGCCATTAAAGTCATAATGGTCACACTGATATCCATAAATTGGATGGCCAGTCTCACTTCGGCACGCTGAGTTTTCCATTACCGCGTTAGTCACGTTTCAAGGTTGGCGTGTGCATTATGATATCAAAATTTGATGTTTATTTTCTCCTCTCTTGTGAACTATTGCTTCTCTTAATTTCCTGACAAGAGACATAATTGTAGTATTTAATATAAATTCTGCTATAATAAGAGCTTTTGTGGATGACATATAGCAGGAAAACAGTTATTGCAAAATACTATGCAAATACATGTGAAAATGTGACATTTAGACAAGAAACTCATCTCGACATATGCCAGCTGATCTTATAGTGTCTGCCACCAGCCTTTCATACGATAGATGTTATAATATAAAATGATAACCCGCTGTGACCAATCAGACCGTAACCGAATACTAATTATAAAACAGGTTTTGCCAGAAGACATGCTTAAGACATGCAAATACAGCAAGAGACAGGATTTTAGCTGCATCGACAACCCCAAGGTAGCCAGTCGGCTAAATTTATCCACTGCAAAAATGTTCACACCAGAATAAAAACCAAGTGGACAGTGCTAAACGCCTCCCTAGACAGCAGACAGTTATACTTAGGTCTCTCAGAATGAATGAATGTTAACAACTTTGGGCCACACGCTCTCACCTTCATGCACTAGCTGTCCCCTCGCGTTGAGGGTGGCATTTCTTTCTGGGAATGATACAAATCGTTCTTATAAAGATGAATAATTCCCATTATTGCGAGCAGGAGTGCAGTGTGACCCTCTGCGGAGTGTCAGAGGGAATAAAACGCTTAATGAGTGACACAAATTGAATGTTGTTCCTCTCAGTGCAGGAAGGTGGAGGAAATTGAGGCAAACCTAATGAGCAGTCCGTTTCCTGCAGCGACACCTGACATCGATGGCTGGTGACAGGTCACACGGCGAACGGAGAAGAGCAAGGAGGGGACACCTTGCCCCCATTTCGCCCAGCGCCATGTGACATGATCCATCCTGCCACGGGCCATCTGCGCCCAGTGAGAGACTAAGTGGCACTCCTCCCTGCATCTCCCAAAGGAACGGAAGCCTTTAATCACCACCATCAGCATCATCGCACGCAGGCGCTCGTGTGCTCGCACAAGCCCTCGGCCCCTTGTGGCCAAAGAGCATGGATAAAATGGAAGAGATGGGTCGCTGCGCATTCAGTGAGACTTTTGCGTGCGAGAGCAGTAGCACTTGTTTGTTATCCGAATGCATGTTTACGTCCCTGCAGACCATCAAACGCACGTCCATTAAGCTTCTGGGCCAAAAGTGTAAACAAACTTACATAACTCTGTGCATGATTGAACAAATGCAGATATGTACTTTACAAGGGGACGCTGAAGCAAACATCTGCATTTCAGTTTTCATCAAATATTTAGGTGAATCAGCCAGCTTTAATATCCTCCTCTGCCTTATAAGATGACACAGTGGTCACCGATCTAAAGCCATCTCTCCTTTACCTAAAAAAAAAAAGAAATTAATTCTATTTTTCAGCAAGGATGCATTAAATTGCATCAAAATGACAGTAGTGTCTCTTACTTTGTTACAAATCAAAACAAAAATGTTTCTGGTTTCATCAAAAAATGAAGCAGCGCAACGATTTTCAATATTAATGATAATAAATCTTTCTTGAGCACCAAATCTGTATATTAGAATGATAGATACTGTGACACTGAAAACTGGAGTAATAGCTGGAGTAATAATATTGCACACTATCAATTTTTTACTTTTATTTGGCAAAAAACAAAAAAAAATCTTATCACCCCTAAACTTTTGGATGGTAGTATACATTCTCTTTAAGGGTCTTCGCTTTAAAGGGGTGGTTGATTGTGATTTCACTATTTTAATTTTTGTCAGTGTGTAATATTGCTGTTTGAGCATAAACAATATCTGCAAGGCTGAAAGTTCAATGCAAACGCAGATATTATCTTTTAAATATTATGCCTACAAAAATGGCTCGTAGGGACTACAACCAGGTACTTTCCAAGGTGGTGACATCATAAATCCAGATATTTAAATAAATCCCTCCCCCGGGAGCATGCAACAAAGGGGGTGAGGCAAGAAGAGGAAGCGTTGTTGCCATGTCATCAAAACTAGCGGTGCACAAAAAAAACTGCCTTTCAGTCTGGTCTAGGTGCCCCGGGTTCATGATTTCTGCCAAGGAGGACCTGCGATTGTCCCCTCGTGTTATACACTGTATGCGTACAGACAGAGAGATATTTTCCACATAGCTATGAGAAGCGTTAAACATGGACGCACATGCAGTTGCCGTGGTATTGGCAATACTTGCTGGCAAACACTTCTTACTGTTACAAAATAATTACTTTACAAAACTGCTACAACACAATCTGACGCTGACGCTTTGAGTACCGGCAACATGTTAGTAGTGCCAATAGGCATGAAAAAGTGTCAGTACGCGGAACGCTAAAATACAGAAGTGCCGGTACTGCGTACCGGTGTGTACCAGCACACTTCAAGCACTGACCGGACCACATGTGAGGGGCGTGACGTTTATGAACGCGCTCTAGCGGTTTGGCGAATCACAACACACTGGGCCAGCTAACCAATCTGAGCCCACTGCAGATTTCTGAGAGAGGGGCTTCATGAAACCCTGAAATAATCAGAGCGTTCTTCGGAGAAGGGACAGACTGGTGTAGAATAAAGGTAAATTATGTAAAAAATTATGCGTTTTTTAAAAAACGAAGCATTAACACATGTTAGACTTCACCCCATAAACACAATCAAACCTAAAAAACCCCAATCAACCACCCCTTTAAAGGTGCTGTATGTACTTTTTTGACTGTACCAAAGCATAAAACACCATAATACAGTCACATGTATTTAGGAAACATGCTAAATTCACATACTGTTACTCTCATAATGTGAGAATGTCAGAATGTCTGTTTTTGTTTTTGTCTGTGTGATTCCGCACACTGCCAGTTTAACCAATAGTATTTCAACACCCCAGGTTGCCAGTTGGTGGAAAACACAGCATACTGAAAGCAGCAAACGAACTAGATCAAAGATCACCAATTCTACCCAACATATAAAGCCTCAGCATTCATTTAAAAACCTCTATGACCAGAGACATATTAAAATTAGAATAAATCAGCTTACAGTGTATAGCTCGTCACCATCCATTGTCATCTGCGCTCATTCCTGTTGTCTGTCCTCAATATGACAACCCACGTAAGCGTTGCGTTTGAGGAGGAGATGGCAGGACTGCAGTACCCATTTTCACCGATAGCTGTCAATATTACATACCGCACCTTTAAGGGTCAAACCAAATGTGATAATATAATCATAATCATAATTATCATAATATGATAAATGAATGAACGAATGAATAGAAACAATCAAATCAAATAAATAAATAAATACAAATTTGTCTTGTTATTAAAATCATACAGAATTAAACAACAGAATAGGAAACAGCACATCCAAACAACTTGAATGTTATAACGATAATACTGATACTTCAGCTGTTTTTCTACTGCAAGACAAAATCAAAAAGTATCACGACACCCCTATTGGTAGATAATAGAATTAACAAATAGAATAATAAATGAATGTCCAAAGGGACAGGGGCCTTTTAAAATTTTATGATGACTTCTCCAATTCTGTGGCGCTACAGTTTTAATCAAAAAGTGTTGATTTTACAGTTCCCCAAAGAGGAAAGCGGAACAGTCTTATAAATGGAGATACTGCGATACATCTGCGGCTGCAAAGCGTGCTGGTGTTGATAGGTAGCGCATTGATTTAAATGACATGTCTGATGCTGACGTCCCTCTATTTTACACTCCCACCTTCCTCCGCTTCCATTTAATTTCAAGTGCCATCCTTTGCCTCCGAGCGCGCTATCCTTATCTGATTCATTGAGCCATTTAAACGAGAAATTAAATTATATTCTTCAATACGCTTGTTTCCCAAAGAAAAGTTATGGCCAGGCCATTTATTAAAAGCAGACAGTTCCCTTCTTCTGATTTACGCAGACTCGTTGCCGATAAAAAGCCCAAAATTGGATCAGCGTATTCCCACACTTCGCAAAACCTTTATTTTCTCCTCAAATGTTGCGATGATAGAAAAACCCCTCAAACACAGCAGGGTTCTGTAATAAGTCTGATTACATACAGGAAGTAATTGGAAAGATCTGGATGGATCCACACACTAATGCAAACTAATTTGTCATTTGGGGATTGTGCCAAGATAATTTCCCAAACACCTTTCTGCAATTAGAGTGAAGATGAAAAACAGTCAGACTGAAGGAAGAAGGAAAGAAGACTCCTCATGTAAGCCGATGCCATATAGGTTAGCGTTTTATTCACAGGGGGCATGACCCACAAATCTTACTGAATGCTTGTACCATGTGGCTGTCGCCAGAGATCTAACCAGGTTTTATTGATGTGTAGACAAATACAAGCAGGGTCAGGGCCAGAGCATTTTACTGCCCTCTTTATGGTCGGACATGTAAAAGGATTGAGAAGCTGGACACTTTTACAGCCTATCGTGTAAAAGGCAAGTGTTGAATAAAATAAAGGAAGACATACTCAGAGATTTATCGGTTGAAATATCACATACATTCAGAAAAAGGAGAAAAACAAACTAAATACTAAACAAGGACTATTGTCACAAGATACACATCTCGATTCTAGAAATAACCAGCAAAAACAATGTAGTTTGTGACTGCATGTATTTATTTATTAGTGAAAACCAAAGGTTTCTATAACGCATATAGCCGCTGAAGTAAATAGCATAAATTTTTTTCTAGCAAGATTTAGGAAAAAAACCCTCAAAAACAATGCCTGTGACTGCATGTATTTACAGTATTAGCAAAAACCAAGGACTTATTTTAGACAGTTAGAATTCATGCTAGTTTAACGCAAACAGCCACTGAAGTATAACAAATTTTACTAGTAAGGTTCTGGAAATAACCCTCAAAAACAATGTAGTCTGTGACCGCATGTATTTATTAGTAAAAACAAAGGGCTTCTAAAGAGTTAGCATTCATGCTAGGCTAACACATTCAGCTGCTAAAGTCAATAACATAAAATTTTCTATGCGAAAATATTAACAGGTATTCTGGAAATAACCCTCAAGTATTTACTGTTTTAGTGAAAACCAAGGTCTTCTAGAGAGTTAGCATTCATGCTAGGCTAATGTATACAGCCTTTCCCTTACAAAATTTAATCATGGTTTTTACCACAAATAAAACCAAAAAACCATGGTTACTATAGTTAAAGCATGGTAACCACAAATTAACCATAGTTTTGCTACACTAACCATAGTTTAACCATGGTATTTGTACACTGTCAGAAAAAAGGTACAGTTCTGTCGCTGGGGCAGTACCCTAAGGTACAAAAGTGAAAAGGTACATGTTTGTACCTTACCTACCCCTAAACGGGTAAAATAAAATATTAGTACCTTAAAGGTACATTTTAGTACTTTGAAAGTACGTATTGGTACCTTGAAGGCACATAGACTCTTAAAAATTAAGGTTCTTCACGATGCCATAGAAGAACCTTTTTTTGTGTAAACTGTTCAATAAAGAACCTTTAACATCTGAAGAATCTTTCTTATTCGCAAAAGTTCTTTGTGGCAAAAGAAGGTTCTTCAGATAATAAAAAAGTAAAAAAGAGATGGTTCTTTAAAGTAAAAGTTCACTTCCAGAACAACAATTTACAAATAATTTACTCACCCCCTTGTCATCCACGATGTTCATGATTTTCTTTCTTCAGTCGTAAAGAAATGATGTTTTCTGAGGAAAACATCAGCATTTTTCCCCATATAATGGACTGCTATGGTGCAGTCCATTATAAATATAATAACCGATCGTAATAAAATGAAATAAATCGTAATAAAATAACCGATCGTTACGCTAGATAAGACCCTTCTTCCTCGGCTGGGATCGTTTACAACCACATTTAGGATCATTTGAAGCCACATTTAAACTGCATTTTGGAAGTTCAAAATCGGGGCACCATATCAGTCCATTATACAGAGAAAAATGCTGAAATGTTTTCCTCAAAAAACATAATTTCTTTACAACTGAGGAAAGACAGACATGAACATCGTGGATGACAAGGGAGTGAGTAAATTATTTGTAAATTGTTGTTCTGGAAGTGGAATTCTCCTTTAAAAAATTTTTTACAATAAGAAATATAAAGCAAAACATCTATTTAATAAATTAAGCCAACATTATGACAAAAAATAATAATAATAATAAAAATTTGGATACAGTCAGGAAAGTTAAAAACCTCTAACCATCATTATTGTACATTTTTACACTATTTTACTATTTAGACTATTTTTACTATTAGAATAATATTTAAAAAATCATTATTTAAAGTTATTTTTAATCTAATCTTTTTATAATAATAAATGTTAAGCATAACATCAAAATGATAAATAAATTCAAAAATATAACGAAAAAAGTTCAGTCAGTAAAGTAAAAGACCTCTTAACTGTTGTTACTGTAAACTGCAAACTATTAAAATAATTACTAAAAATCATTATTTTACATTATTTTAATCTAATATGTTGGTAATAAACCTGAGTTAATAATTTTGTACAATAATAAATGTAAAGCATAATATGAATTCAATAAATTCTGTTAAACAAAAAAATAAAATAATAATAATTCGAATTTTTGGATGCAGTCAGCAAAGTCAAAGACCTCTAACCATTATTATAGTAAACTATAAACTATTATACTAAAATTGAGTTAATAATTAAAAACATTTTTACAATAATAACTGTAAATCAATAAGTCAATAAATTATGTAAAAAAATTACTGTTAACTATTACAAATAATAATTGAAATAAAGCTGAAATAAAAAAAAAAGAAATGAGAAATGTTGCCTTGGCAACTAACTGAAATAAGGTGAAGTACTAAAATTAATGAAATACAATTTTAAATCTTCAAGTTTCCAGATTCTAATCCCTGAAAAAAAAAAAAAAACTGTGCACTTTTTAACCTTATTTGTGGAAAAAACAATAGCATAAGATGTAAAAATGCATATTAATATGTGGTGGAAGAAGTGTGAAATAAAATGGTGGATAAAATCAGCCACTGCATATGCATTTGCTGTCAGCAGGGTAGATTTTACAGAGCCCTTGTGCCATTTAACAAAGTGGCTCTTTCTAACAGGAATGGGGTGCTATGAATATGAATAGGAGTAGGAGGTGTTTAATCTTCTGTAAATAAGAGGCAGACTACACCAGGGATCACAGGGAGATGCTGGATTAGCACATGATAAAGAGGGAGAAAGGAAAGCATGTGATTTGAGACAAGAGTTGCTTTCTCATCATGGTGGCTTACAAAGCTGCGTACGTGTCAGTGTGTTTGTCCTCCCCCTCGACTGCTAGTAAAGAAAGCAAAGCAGGCCTAAATAGCCAGTAGTGTGCTAAGCTTGAGGAGCTGCTTTTAAATATGCAGTGAGGAAAAGCCTCACACAATGCTAAAACATGAGACTGACAGCATCACCATACACAGCCTGATTTTGAGACCAAATCTTTCCCACCATATGGTCCTACATGAACAACGTGAGTGTCAGTGTGCCTAAAAGCTTTATTTTAAACAGACAAATTGGTACAGTTATACCATATTGTAATTTTAATGCATTTTCTGTTGCTAATAACGATATTCGACTTGTTAGTCGCTAATAAAATACATACTTTAGAGTTGTTTCTAGAACATGGTTGTTCATCTTGCTAGGAAAAGTTTATGTTATTGACTTCAGCAGCTGTATGCATTAGCCTAGCATTAATGCTAACTCTCTAGTCCTTGGTTTTTGCTAATAAATACATGCTTTTATATTGTTTTTGAGGGTTTTTTCCAGAATACCTTTTCATATCTTGCTAGGAAATTGTTACATTATTGACTTCAGTGGCTGTATGTGTTAGCCTAGCATGAATGCTAACTGTCTAGAAGTCCTTTTCATTAAAGAAGTCCACTTCCAGAACAATTTACAAATAATGTACTCACCCCCTTGTCATCCACGATGTTCATGTATTTCCTTCTTAAGTCGTAAAGAAATTGTGTTTTTTGAGGAAAACATTTCAGCATTTTTCCCCATATAATGGACTGCTATGGTGCCCCGATTTTGAACTTCCAAAAGGCAGTTTAAATGCGGCTTCCAAATGCGGTTGTAAACGATCCCAGCCAAAGAAGTTAGGGTATGTCGAAAAACTCCCGACCGTATTTTCTCCCTCAACTTCAGAAATCATTTCAAAATCATCCTACATCATTGCAGAAATTCCAACCCAGTCTTCACAAAGTGAACACGCAAAAAAGATCAAACACCCTTAACAAAAAATGTAAAACAGCGATATAGGACGATTTTGAAGTTGAGGGAGAACATGAGATGACAGTTTTTTGACATACCATAACTGTCATGAACAGGAACAAAAACAGTCCAGGCAGAGTAAGACAAGACGAGCATTAAAAACTATATAAACTGTATAATTTTTATTAAAACAACCGATCGTTTCACTAGATAAGACCCTTCTTCCTCGGCTGGGGTCGTTTACAACCGCATTTGGGATCATTTGAAGCCACATTTAAACTGCATTTTGGAAGTTCAAAATCGGGGCACCATGGAGAAATATGCCGAAATGTTTTCCTCAAAAAACATAATTTCTTTACGACTGAAGAAAGAAAGACATGAATATCGTGGATGACAAGGGGGTGAGTAAATTATTTGTAAATTGTTGTTCTGGAAGTGGACTTTTCCTTTAATTATTAACTTATTTTATTACCAAAATATTACATTCAAAATAATTTTATTTTTCTAATAGTTTATAGTTAACAATAACAATTTCTAGAGATTTCTTTCCTGACCGTTTCTAAAAATAAATAAATAAATAAATATGTCAATTTTGACAGAATTTATTGAATTGATATTATGCTTTACATTATTGTAATTTTTTTTAAATTATTAACTCAATTTAATTATCACAATGCTACATTAAAATAATTTTAAAAATGATTTTTAGTTAGTATTCTAATAGCTTACAATGGTTAGAGGTCTTTGACTTTCCTGACTGTGTCCAACAATTAAAATTTCCCTTTCTTTCTTTCTTTCTTTCTTTCTGTCTTTCTTTCTGTCTTTCTTGTCATAATTTTGACAGAATTTATTGAATTGATATTATGCTTTAGATTTTTTTTTAAAATGTTTTTAATTTTTAACTCAATTTAATTACCAAAATGTTAGATTAAAAATAATTTAAAATAATGATTTTTAGTTATTAGTCTAATAGTTTATAGCTTACAATAACAATGGTTAGAGGTCTTTGACCTTCCTGACTGTATCCAAAAATTAACATTTATCTTTTTTTGATTTAATTTATTGAATTGATATTAGGATTTACATTTATTATTGTAAATATTTTTAATTATTAATAAAATTTTAGTACCATAATATTAGATTTGATTGATGACTTCCCTGGCTGTATCCAATTGTTTTGTCATAATTTTGACTTAATTTATTGAATTGATCTTACCCTCAAAAACAAATGTAGTGACTGCATGTATTAGTAAAAAACAATTATTATGCTTTACAATTAATATTGTAAACAAATAATAATTCTTAATTCTAAAACATTATATTAATGCTCTCACACAAAGAATCAAAAACTCAACATTATCAGGTTGAGCAACTCCTTTCAGTGACTATTTGTTTAAAAAAAATAAAAAAATAATAATAATTCAAAGTATGACATTTAAACGAGCCTATTTTGTTCCCTAATCATGCATAGTCCCAAGAACATACATTCCCTGTGATTTTTTTTTTTTCGCCTGTATAGATCAAAGCTTCCCATTTACATTTCTGACTTAAGACCTCATCAAAAATTCCCACTTTGAAGGCCATGGTTAAAAGTTGGTGTAATGGAGAATTCCCATAGGCCTACTGCTATAAGTATTACCAACCTAGTGAGCTTCTCGAGGGTCAGTGAGAGTTTGCGGCGGGTCAGCGCCTGAGGTTTTCTTCGCCTGTAACACATACAGAGAGTGAACTAAAGCCGGTGTCCTCTTTAAATCCAGGAACTGCATCCATAATATATGAGGAAGCAGTAGGCACTGAAAATGAGCTATGGGCTTTTACGTTCAAGTTTTAACCATTTTTTCAAAGTTTAAGTTTTCTAGGAGCTGATGGAATTGGTTCAAATATAGAGAGAAATAGGTCAGCAGATTGTTCGACTGTCATTTTCGCCAGCAGGGTAATCAAATGGGAAAACGGATTTGAAAAATCACATGTACTTCAACACTGAGCATTTTAGAAATGCTGGTTAATCTACGTCGCACACACAGAAAAAGCAGGGCAGATGCTGTGAGATAGGAAATATTACCATCAGATTACTCCATTTTGCAACATTATTAAGTCAGCGACGTTCTAAATGTTCAGCCTTCTCCCGTCATGCCTCCACGAAGCTCCTCTGTGCGCTAACATTCCTATAAACCTTCCCTTTGGCATGTTTTGTACTATAGCCAATGGAAAGTAGTCAAATGTCCCTTCGCATAATAGCTGATCAGATGATGGAGAAGCATCTGAGTGACAGCTTTGACATTTCTATGGAGCGCTGCGAGAAACAGAGAGACAGATGCAGATAGAGCGAGTGTGTGAGAGAAAGAGAGAGAGAGAGAGAGAGCCCTCAGGTGCCCCCTCTCACTGAGCACTGGAGAGGAACATTTGCATTTAATTGAATGCTGCGGACATACAGCGGCCTCGCCCCCATTCACCTCGCCTTTTTTCTTTGCCATCTTCATTTCCATGTGGAGTCCCACTCAAATCGCACTGAATAAATCTCCCATGGTTAACGCTAGCAGGTGGCATAGAGAGCTATAAGCACTGGAGTCAGGTAGAGCTCCTCTAGCATGAATACTGCTTAGCACAACAGATGAACATTAACTAGGGTTTGGTTATCTTTGCCAAATGACAGCATCAAAAGAGTGATTAAGCGAACGCAAGGTTTAATAACACAGAAGGCGATTTGGTTTGGCAGATACAAATCTAAATGTACTAGTTAGTTTGGGACCACTTTAACATTAAAAACCTCAGCTCAAACTCAAAATCTGTTTTAGAAATTATTTTTTTAATTATTCAGTTCTTCTTTTAATTTACAGTATAGTGGAAAAAGTAAAATGAAAATATATGAACTTTTTTTTTTACATTGTGTTTGTAAATTATATATGACTATATATTAATTTATATATTTGCAGATATTAATTTATATATTTATAGATTTTTTTTTGTTTATGCCCACCAACATTTTTTATTATTATTTTTATTCTATTTAAGATGAATTTCCAAGTCACATGATCTTTCAGAAATCATTCTAATAATGCTCATTATAATTACTTAACATATAATTTAATAATAAATTATTTAAATTTAAATACATCATTTATTATTATAAAAAAAATGTAGTGTACATTTTTTACATTGTATTTGTAAATTATTTATAACGTCTAGGTTACGTACGTAACCCTCGTTCCCTGAAGGAGGGAACGGAGACGTTACATATGGGAACTCGCTTGAGAGTCCAATCATCTCCAAGCCTTATTCAAAAGGACAATGAACATTCATGAACATTGGCGAGTGGTATTTGCATGCCGAGCCACTCCCCCGTACATACGGGTATATAAGATGGCGGCGTGCAACCACTCATTCAGGTTTTTGCTGAGGAGCCGAGCCGCAGCCCGGCGTCAGCGCGACGTCAGGTCGTGGCAGGGGATGTAACGTTTCCGTTCCCTCCTTCAGGGAACGAGGGTTACGTACGTAACCTAGACGTTCCCCTTCAGTCGTTTCACTACGACGTTACATATGGGAACAGACCCATGGAACAGGCCACGAACCAGACGTCGCGTTACGCAACACACCGCGTGCCGACAGGCGGACGGGTCAGCAGACGGATATGAGCGTAACCTTCCCAACGCCCGGGGGGCCAATAGGGGGCCCCACAGGGATGCCAGTTGTACTGAAGCAGGAGTTGGGGGGGCGGAGCACATGAAATCTCTACATGTGGAACACAAGAAATTCAATATATCCATAGATTTTAGGGATATATGAGGGAAACATCGGCCCTCTGGCTGACCGTGGAAAAATACTGAAACATGTTGCCACAACCTGCTGGGCGAAGGAGACCCAACCGGAGCACAGACAAGCACTACTCCGCACTAGGCCTGACTGCGGGGCATGGAGGACCCAGGGTCGCCGGAGGGAACAACTGAGGGAAATAGCGCACGGATCCATTAGGAATGGCGCAGCAAGCCGACACCAGCCGGACTCCCGCTCGCCTGTGATGTCTATGTTAAGACACGGGAGGATACGGCCTCTACGCGAAGGTTGTAGAACCTGGCGAAGGTATTAGGTGTCGCCCAACCCGTAGCTCCACAGATATCTGCTAGTGAGGCGCCATGAGCCAACGCATAGGATGAGGCAACACTCCGTGTGGAGTGGGCACGAACACCTAAGGGGCATGGCTCTCCCTGGTTTTGGTACGACAGGGAGATGGCATCTACCACCCAATGGGCCAACCTCTGTTTGGAGACAGCATTCCCTTTCTGCTGACCTCCAAAGCAAACGAAGAGCTGCTCGGTGCGTCTGAAGTGCCGAGTGCGGTCCACGTATATACGCAGAGCGCGAACTGGACACAGCAGCGCAGAGGCTGGGTCTGCCTCCTCCAGGGGCAGAGCTTGCAGGTTCACCACCTGATCGCGGAAAGGCGTGGTGGGAACCTTGGGCACACAACCAGGCCGGGGTCTCAGGATGACGTGAGAATCGCCGGGCCCGAATTCTAGGCACGCTTCGTCGACAGAGAAAGCTTGTAGGTCCCCTACCCTCTTGATGGAGGCCAGTGCGGTCAGGAGCGCTGTCTTAAGTGACAAATATTTTAGCTCAACCGACGCAAGTGGCTTAAATGGGGCCTCCCGCAGGCCCTGGAGGGCGACGGAGAGGTCCCAAGAGGGTATGGGGTGCGGCCTGGGGGGATTAACCCTTCTCGCACCCCTCAGGAACCTCACGATGAGTTGGTGCTTACCTAGGGATGTTCCATCCACTGCATCGTGGTACGCTGCAATAGCAGCAACGTACACTTTGAGAGTTGAAGGGACAGCCTGCGCTCCAACTTTTCCTGCAGGAAGGAAAGCACTACTGCAATCGTACATCTCTGTGGGTCCTCCCCGCGAGAGGAACACCAGTCGACGAACAGACCCCATCTCAGCGCATAAGCCTGCCTTGTAGAGGGGGCTCTGGACTGAGTGATAGTTTCTATCACGGCCTGTGGAAGGCCGGAGAGGTCTGACGCGTCCCGCCCAGGAACCAGACGTGCAGGTTCCACAGGTCGGGGCGCGGGTGCCAAATTGTGCCCATCCCCTGAGAAAGAAGGTCTCTCCTCAAGGGGATTTTCCAGGGAGGGGCTGCCGCGAGGGAAATGAGTTCTGAAAACCAGGTCCGGGTGGGCCAGTATGGCACAACCAGCAGAACCTGCTCCTCGCCCTCCCTGATCTTGCACAGTGTCTGTGCAAGGAGGCTCACTGGGGGAAAGGCGTACTTGGGCCCCGGAGGCCAGCTGTGTGCCAGTGCGTCCCTGCCGAGGCTGTTGGGAGCCTCGTTGAGGGAGTAGAACCGCTGGCAGTGGGAGGATTCGGGGGAAGCAAACAGATCTATCTGGGCCTCCCCGAAATGGCTCCAAATCAGCTGGACTGTCTCGGGGTGGAGTCGCCATTCTCCAGGATGGGTGGACTGCCGTGAGAGCTGGTCGGCTGCACGGTTGAGTTCTCCTGGAATGTGAACGGCACGTAGCGATTTCAGCCACGTTTGACTCCATAGGAGCAGATGGCGGGCGAGTTGTGACATGCGACGGGAGCGTAGACCACCCTGACGGTTGATGTAGGCTACAGTCGCTGTGCTGTCGGTGCGAACAAGCACGTGCTTGTGACGCAACGTCGGTCGGAAGCGACGAAGGGCCAGAAGCACAGCCAACAACTCTAGGCAATTGATATGCCATTGCAGTCGAGGTCCTGTCCAGGAGCCCGATGCTGCTTGCCCGTTGCATACAGCACCCCAACCCGTGGAAGAGGCATCCGTATATACCACAAGATGCCTGGAGACTTGTCCCAGGGGGACTCCGGCCTGAAGGAAGGCCGGGTCTGACCACGGGCTGAACAGGCGGCGACACTGCGGGGAAACGCCAATCCGGAGGGTGCCACGGTGCCATGCCCATCTCGGGACTCGATCGTGTAACCAGCGCTGAAGCAGTCTCATATGAAGCAGGCCGAGCGGCGTCACTGCGGCTGCGGCTGCCATATGCCCCAGGAGCCTCTGAAATGTTTTGAGAGGGACCGCTGTTTTGTGTCTGAATGACTCCAAACACTTAAGCACTGACTGCGCGCGCTCGTTGGTGAGGCGGGCTGTCATACTGACCGAGTCCAGCTCCACACCGAGAAAAGAGATCCTCTGCACTGGGGAGAGTTTGCTCTTCTCTCGGTTGACCTGAAGGCCCAGATGGCTGAGGTGCCGGAGCACCAAGTCCTTCTGTTCGCACAACAGATCTCGCGAGTGAGCTATGAGAAGCCAGTCGTCGAGATAGTTGAGGATGCGAATGCCCGTCTGCCAAAGAGGGGACAGGGCAGCCTCCGCGACTTTCGTGAAGACGCGGGGAGAGAGGGAGAGGCCAAATGGAAGCACTTTGTACTGATACGCTCGACCCTCGAAAGCAAACCGTAGGAAGTGTCTGTGTCGAGGCAGAATCGAGACGTGAAAGTACGCGTCCTTCAGGTCGATGGCTGCGAACCAATCCTGGGGACGAATGCATGTTAGCATGCGCTTCGTCGTGAGCATCTTGAACGGCAGCCTGAGAAGGGACCGATTCAGAGCTAGAAGATCCAGGATGGGTCTTAACCCACTGCTCTTTTTTGGGCACGATGAAGTAAGGACTGTAAAACCCTGACTTCATCTCGGCTGGAGGGACAGGCTCGATTGCGTCCTTCGCCAGTAGGACTGCAAACCCCGCACGAAGCACAGCAGCATGTGTGTCCGAATGGACAGAAGTGGAAAGGACGCCTCTGTACCTGGGCGGACGCCTGGCGAACTGAATCGCATAGCCGAGACGTACCGTCCGAATCAACCACCGCTAGGGGCTGGGAAGCTGAAGCCAGGCTCCCAGCCTGGTCGCCAGGGGTATCAAAGGGACGTTGACCGACGTGACCGCAGTGGGGCAGCCTGGGGGGGGGAAGGGGAAGGGACTGATCCCAGAAGGAAGAACGTCCTGGAGAAAAGTCAGACTGCACTGGGCAGCGCTTACCTTCTTCCTTGGTTCCCGCGCTGGCGACATCAGGCTCCGAGTCCGAATCCGAGGAGACACTTCTTGGGCGCTGCTCAAAGATGGAACTCGGGGCCTGAACCCCGGAGGTGAGAGAATTGACTCTTTCTGTGACAGCTCCCGGCCCTCCACCGGAGTGGGGACGTTGATGTTGTTATCCCCCAAAGAGCGATTCCCTCCACCTCCAGGTTGCCCGTGTCAGGGACGCTTCGCAGATCTTTTGCGGGGGACCGGCCCCTGAGACGCGGGCGGCGCCGCTCTCCCACGGCCAGCTCGACGTCGGGCTGCCAATCTGGTGTCATGTACCTTAGCAGGGGACGGAGCTGGTTGTTTGGAAGCCGCGGGAGGGCGCCCTCGGCGACGAGCAGGCGGAGGTTGGGGCCCCGCGGACGTGGTTGGAATGTCGCGGCGGGGCAGGATGTGTTTAATCGCCTCCGTCTGCTTTTGAACCGCCGAGAACTGCTGGGCAAAGTCCTCGACGGTGTCGCCGAATAGGCCACCCTGGGAGATAGGAGCGTCGAGAAACCGTGATTTGTCGACATCTGCCATCTGGGCCAGGGTCAGCCATAGATGTCGCTCCTGGACCACTATGGTGGACATCACCTGACCAAGGGAACGCGCCGTCAGCTTCGTAGCCCGGAGGGCGAAGTCGGTGGCGGCGCGGAGTTCCTCCATTGCACCCTGGTCAGAACCTTTCTCGTGCAGGTGTTTCAACACCTTGGCCTGGTACACCTGTAAGGTGGCCATGGCATGCAAGGCGGTGGCAGCCTGTCCAGCGGCGTGATAAGTCCGGCCCGCGAGAGCGGACGAGAACTTACACGCCCTGGAGGGGAGATGGGGCCGATCCCGCCAGGTGGCGGCGCCACGCGGGCATAGGTGCACCGCGATAGCGCGCTCAACCTGAGGGACCGCTTCATAACCCCGGGCTGCACCACCATCGAGAAAGGCGAGGGGAGAGGAGCTGGGACGTGGACGAGATGAGTGCGGGGCTCGCCAAGTCCTCACCAGGTCCTCATGCACCTCCGGGAAGAAAGGCACTGGGGGGGAGCGCGGCGGCGCCGCGGGAGCCCTCCCCAGAAACCAATCATCCAGCCTAGAGGGATCGGCCGGAGGTGTTTTGGGCACCTCCAGACCGATCTCCTTGGCGGCTCGGAGGAGCATAGCCGACAGTTCAGCATCCGTCTCAGACGGGGCGGCAACCGCAGAGGGGTACCGACCCGCCGAGTCGTCAGCCTCATCGCCAGACTCTCCCTCTGATGCTGCAGCAGACATCTCGATCTCCTGGGGAGCGCCAAAGGAGATACCCAGCCCGCTGTACGGGGAGGTATACTGCTCTGGCAGCTCAACGGGACTGCGCGGTGACGCAGAAGTCCGCGGGGTTTTGGGGGCCGACGGAACATTCTGCACAGTCACCTGAATGTCCCCCAAGTGCCTCATCGCGGCTTTTATTTATTTATTTTTTTTATTTATTTATTTTTTTTACCGCGGGAAGACAACAAGGGGTGCCTACTCATGAATGAGCGGCGGGACTTTAACGCAGCCATGGACATACGTTCGCA
>VONZ01002458.1:0-50837 GCA_012976165.1 Labeo catla
CTTCTACTTAGACTTTTTCTATGGCTTCTGCCTCTTCGATTTTATCTCCTACTTCTACTTCTTAGACTTTTTCTATGACTTCTGCCTCTTCGACTTTTACTTCGATTGTTCCTATGACTTCTGCCTCTTGGACTTTTTCTTCCATTTTTTTCTGTGACTTCTGCCTCTTCGAATTTTTCGATGACTTCTGCTCCTTCGACTTTTTCTTCGAATTTTTCGATGATTTCTGCCTCTTCAACTTTTTGTATGGCTTTTGCCTCTTCGACTTTTTCTTCGACTCTTACTTCTTCGACTTTTTCTATGGCTTCTGCCTCTTGACTTTTCTTGACTTCTTCTTGACTTTTTCTTTTGGCTTCTGCCTCTTGACTTCTACTTCTTCAAATTTTTCGATGGCTGTTGCCGCTATTTTTTTTAGTTTTCTATGACTTCTATATCTTACGTTTTATCTTTGACTTCACTTCAAATTTTCATGACTTTTGCATCTTGACTTCATCTTCAACTTTTTTCTGTGAAGCTGCGAACTTTGTTCGATTTTTTCTATGGATTCTGCCTCTTCGACTTTCTTGACTTCTTCTTCTTGACTTTTCTGCTTGACTTCTGCATCTTGACTTCTGCACGACTTTTCTGTAAAGCTGCCTCTTGACTTCTACGTCGCAGACTTTTTTTCTGAAGCTTCTGCCTCTTGACTTTCTTGACTTCTACTTCTTGACTTTTCTATGGCTTCTGCCTGCCGACTTCACTTCTTAATTTTTAGATGGCTGTTGCCGCCATTTCTTTCGGTACTTCGCGGCCTGCGGCATCTTGATTTGTCTTCGACTACTTCTTGAATTTTCTACTGACTTTTACGTCTTGACTTCTACATCTTGACTTTTCTGGCTTCTGCATAACCGACTTTTCTTGATTTTTCTATAGTTCTGCCTCTTGACTTTTTCTTTGACTTCTTCTTCAGACTTTTCTCATGGCTCACCATCTTGACTTCGCGGCTTTTTCTGTAAGCTGCCTCTCCGACTTCTACTTAGACTTTTTCTATGGCTTCTGCCTCTTCGATTTTATCTCCTACTTCTACTTCTTAGACTTTTTCTATGACTTCTGCCTCTTCGACTTTTACTTCGATTGTTCCTATGACTACTGCCTCTTGGACTTTTTCTTCCATTTTTTTCTGTGACTTCTGCCTCTTCGAATTTTTCGATGACTTCTGCTCCTTCGACTTTTTCTTCGAATTTTTCGATGATTTCTGCCTCTTCGACTTTTTGTATGGCTGTTGCCACTTCAACGTTTTTTTTTTAGTTTTTCTATGACTTCTATATCTTCGATTTTATCTTTGACTTCTACTTCGAATTTTTCTATGACTTTTGCATCTTGACCTACATCTTAACTTTTTTTCTTCCTGCCTCTTGACTTCTACTTCTTTGACTTTTTCTGCCAAGCTACTGCCTCTTGACTTTTCTTGACTTCGCTTCGCCGACTTTTTCTCGTGGCTTCTGCCTCTTTGACTTCACTTCTTGATTTTTACGATTGCTGTTGCCACTTCAACGTTTTTTTTTTTTCATTTTTCTATGACTTCTGCATCTTCGATTTTATCTTTGACTTCTACTTTGAATTTTTCTATGACCTTTGCATCTTCGACTTCTACATCTTCGACTTTTTTCTATGGCTTCTGCCTCTTCGACTTTTTCTTCGATTTTTTTCTATGGCTTCACCACCTCTCCGACTTTTCTTGACTTCACTTCGCCGAGAGATTTTCTATAGCTTCTGCCTCTGCGTCTTTTCTTTTTCGAATTTTTCAGTTACCGACGCTATTCATCTTTGACTTTTTCTTGATTTCTGCTATTAGACTTTTCTATAGCTTCTGCCTCTTCGACTTTTCTTCGACTTCACTTCTTCCGACTTGTGGCTTCTGCCTCGCCGACTTCGCTTCTTTGACTTTTTTCTATGAAGCTGCCTCTTGACTTTTCAACCCGACTTCGCCGCCGACTTTTCGAAACCTGCCTCTTGACTTCTACTTCTTGAAGATTTTTGATGGTAATTGCCGCCGACTTTCTTTTAAATTTTTAAACTTCTACCATCTTGATTTTATCTTCGACTTCTACTTCTTCAAATTTTTCTGGCTTTTGCATCTTAGACTTCTACATCTTGACTTTTTCTATAATACCTCTTGACTTTTCTTGATTTTTTCTATGGATTCCTGCCTCTCTTCGACTTTTTCTTTGACTTCTTCTTCTTAGACTTTTCTCGCGACTACCATCTTCGACTTCTGCTGACTTTTTATGGCTTCTGCCTCTTAGAGCTTCTACATCTTAGACTTTTCTATGACTACCTCTTGACTTTCCGACTTCGCTTCGATTTTTCTATGGCTTCTGCCTCTTACCGTCTTTTCTTGACTTCTACTTGACTTTTTCTGTGAAAACTGCCTCTTTGACTTCTACTTCTTGAATTTTTGATGGCTGTTGTTATACTTCGCGTTTTTTCATTTTTCTATGACTTCTGCATCTTGATTTTATCTTGACTTCACTTTGAATTTTCTGACCTTTGCATCGCCGACTTCCCACATCTTGACTTTCTATGGCTTCTGCCTCTTCGACTTTTTTCTTCAACTTTTCTGTGGATTCTGCCTCTTCTGAACTTTTTCTTGAGCTTACTTCTTCTTAGACTTTTTCTATGACTTCTGCATCTTCGACTTCTACTTTGAATTTTTCTATGGCTTCTGCCTCTTCGACTTCTACATCTTAGACTTTTTTCTATGGCTTCTGCCTCTTCGCCTTTTTTTCGACTTCTACTTCTTCGACTTTTTCTCTATTTCAGATGTGTCCGAAATTACAACATACACATATATTTAATTGTCTAATTAAAGTTATTGCTAGGGACATTTTAATAGTCGCTGTATATCGGTAGGCACATGTCCCTAGCATCACTACTAAATTCTACGCCCTTGTCAAAAACTTTACTCCCACGTGGACTTAATGAAAGAATCGGGAATATTTTATGTCCAAATTCCCACAACCCCTCTTTCTACTGACTTTCATGTGCATCTCCGCTTTCTCACTTCTTTTACATAAACACAAATACAAACACATTCACAGATAGGCCTACAATTCACACACAAGCACAGAAACATATAAACAGCAAAAAGAAATGTCCCTTTTTTTTAGGATACTGCTGTTTCATGCTTGTTTGATGCACTGTAAACAATTATTGCACATGCACCTGTAGAACAGTCCTTCAGATTATTGGCAGAAGAAATTTAATGTCACAGTTATAATAACTTAAAATAATAGCATATTTTATTATATTTATATAATAATGACTTATTATATAATTATATTTCAAGGTTTTTTATCACCTGCATGAACATGCCACAGTCCTGTTGCAGGGAGGCATAAGAACTGCAGATGTGGGCAGAGCAATAAACTGATTTCTGTAATGTAAGATGCTTAAGACAGAGCTACAGGGAGACAGAATGACAGCTGATCATCCTTGCACTGAAAAACCATGTGTCCCCACAAATGTGTTCAAGAACAGCAAGCATTGGCAAATATGCTCTCATGCAAATATAATATATACTCATACATGGTGGCAGTTGTGGCCTAATGGGTAGAGAGTTGGACTTGTAACCCAAAGGTCCCAGGTTTAAGTCTTATGAGTAAATAAACAGCGCTTTCTTCCACCTTCAGTACCCATTACTGAGGTGCCTTTGAGCAAGACACTAAACCTTTAACTGTTAGCTGCTCAGTGCTCTGGCTGTGTGTTCACTACTCACTGCTATATGTGTGCACTTGAGTGGGATAAATGCAGGGCAAAAATTCTGAGTATGGGTTGCCATACTTGGCCACATGTCATATATGTAATATAGTGATACGAAATAAAAACATAAAATATATTTTAGATTGATGAACAAATTCATATGCAGTTTCATATACTGACATATATATAACCATACACAATCGTACATATATACATTATATATTATATATATTTTTTAAATTAATAAACCAAAAAGTATCTGCAAAGATACATAATATATAAGAGATGTTAAACTTCTGTCACAGAAG
Organism: Labeo catla; assembly: GCA_012976165.1. Taxonomy (NCBI): domain Eukaryota; kingdom Metazoa; phylum Chordata; class Actinopteri; order Cypriniformes; family Cyprinidae; genus Labeo; species Labeo catla. The sequence goes on from VONZ01002458.1 coordinate 4,050, forward strand.
CAGACGGAACACCAGGTAAGTAAATCGTTAAACAGTTTATTGAATAAACACAGAGGTGAGATGAAGACGGTTGAGACTTGACAGGTGAGTAAACTCTTAAAGACTTGAATGGAATCGTTTGGATACAGCGCTGATGAATGATCTTTTCCTTTTTGCAGATGATCCAGGTTGACGAGGATGGCTGAACAAACACACCGCTGACAGGACTGGGAGACAAGGGACGACAGGACTAGAACACAAGAGATACAGGTAAGTAACGACAGGTAAGTATCAGGTTTGTGAACTCGTAGAGAGAAGCACAATGAGTCCGTATTGTAAGGACGAGCCCGGACAATGACTGTTGTGCGGTGTGTGCTTATAAAGGGTGATGGTAATGAGGTGCAGGTATGAGATGATTAGTACTCCGGTGATTGTGATCGCTGGGTGTGACTGGGGTTAGAGCCTGGCCAATCCCTGACAACTAGATTCTAATGTGTTTTATTTTAAGTTCTAAACGTGAACTAATTTATTATAAAAATATCCCTTTCTTCACATAAAGTGATTTTTGTACTTCTTCCCAACATAATATATTCACATTGATTCAGATGCTTAATTTATAGGACTGTGATTTTAATGATAATCTTTTATCAGTGCAACATTAACAAGTCAACACTAAAATATGTTTGATGTTTTGAGCCAGTATTAGAACACATTGTTTTCATTTGTCATGCATCACCTAACAACAAGGTACGTGTTTCTGCATGAGTTCGTTGTGTTCAGAATGACTTGAAAGTCTGTTAGTGTGTGATCTTCAGTCGTTTATTATGATGATCATTTTCTTTCTGTAAGCATTTACAAAAGTTGTGATATCTAGTGTTTCAAAATCTGTTCATATTTTAAAGTCGTGTAGTGCATTCCAGCCTTCACCTGGTAGAAATGTATGTGATCGTCTGTGTGTGAAAGCTGCTTCAGCTCAGTGTTTCTCCTCTTCAGATCATCAATCTCATCAGATGTCTCCTTCAAGTGTTTCTGGAAGAGAAATTAAAAAACAAATAACCTGAGACTAATTACATAATACTGTCACAAAATTATCATCTAAAATGTTCTTCTTTTACAGCATTTCTCAAGTTTTGAGAATATTAATTGAATTTAGGTAAGATGTGAAGTCCTTACACATAAAGGGGTCATATAATTATTCCTGTCTTCATTATTCTACAACTATCGATTAATGTAAAGCAGAAATGGACATTCAAACTGAGTGCAATTTAAAAGTTTTTTTTATAGTAGGGAACTTGAGCAATATGTTAGGTGAGCAAAGTTCAGCTTGTGTTGTAGATCACATGATGCACACAGGAGAGAAACATTTGAAGTGTCAACATTAATAAATCAATGTGTCATTTCAGTTCATACCTCATACCTCTGTTCTCTCTGCTGCAGTTGATCCAGTCTCATGGTTTTTATGTTAATCCGTTCCACGCAACATGCAAACACATTGCTGGTCAGTGCGACAGAAAACCTTCAGAAGCTTGTCATGTTGACGATGTTGATGATGTTGACAATACGTGTGCACAAATATGTATTCATTCATGCTTAACTAATGCACAGATAATCACGAGTTAATGTATAATTCATGAAGAACTAAACCATTTATTAATGATTACTACATCAGCAACTAATGAACATTTTATATGATTCATAGATTAAGTAATCAATAAATTGTTATTATTTAAATGTGTCATAATGTATGACTTTACTTGTTGAGGCTCATTACTAATTCTAAATCCATAACCACAATTACATATTACTTAAGAATTAGGTAATAGTTTTGTGCTTTAGCAAGTAAAGTCATAACATAATGATATCTTTGCACATCATTAGCCAATGATTGATTAAAGCAGACAACTGGAAGATAAAATGCATGGCTTCAACCCATTGTGGTAATTAACACATTAATTTACACCATTAGTTAATAAAATAAGTTATTAGGGAATTAAAACATTATGACACATTTAACTAATAACAATTTATTGATTACTTAATCTATGAATCATATAGAATGTTCATTTGTTGCTGATGAAATAATTATTAATAAATGGTTTAGTTCTTCATGAGTTATATAGTAACTCATGACTATCTCTGCGTTAGTCAAGCATGAATTAATACATAATTGTGCACACGTATTGTAAAGTGTTACCACAGCAGCCTTTAGTTTGGTCTTCTTCAGTTTCTCCATCACTTTAGCCAACATAGTGTTTTTACCTAAAGCAGGTCTTGGACTGAAGGTCTGTCTGTACTGAGGGCAGCTGTAGACTCTCTTCTGATCCTCTTGATCCCAGCAGTCTGTAATGCAGCTCATACAATAACTGTGTCCACAGGGAATGGCCACTGGATCCTTCAGGAGATCCAGACACACTGGACAGCTGAACTGATCCACTGAAAAAACACTGGCTTCATCCATTTTACTGCACCAACATCAACACAGACACACAAACAGCTCAACAGCAGATCACTTTTAATTTCTGTTAACTGTTTCCTGGCTCCTTGTTTGAGAGATGTGTGTAAAACAAGTGTGTCTGTAACTCTGTAAACTCACATCATGAAATGTTCACTAGGTGTCAGTCTCATACAGTCTTAGTGAGAACAGAAAATTACTGTGAGAAGTTAGATAAATGCCTTTACAAAATAACGCCCACTCCCCAACTGATTATGTTGTAGTCAATGTTAATGTTGCCAATTTAATGAGTTCCTCACCCTTTTTAAAACTTTATTTAAATTTCTTGGACAAACCTTATTTAGATTATAACAATCTATAACAAAATTATAACCCACTGATATATCTCTATTTATATAGATCAGTGAACTTGCCATTTTGACTGCATCCTCATCAGCTATATTGATCAGAATGTTTTAACTCGTTTCAACTGAAAGTTGTTAGCAGTACTGATCAGTGTTTTTTTTTTTTTTCCTTTCATATTTTGATGGTTTAAGTGAGGTCATTAAAACCCTCCACACATCACTTTTGGCCACTGTTATGTTTGGTGGGGTTAGTGTCCCAATATTTAAGACCCTGCTTACTGTGTCATCACCGGTGCATTGCTGAATTTTTCCAATTTTCCAGTGAAAAAAAATAATTACTACTTTTATTTCTTCAGTTAAAGCATTGATTTGTAGAGTGGAATATGTTAAGTTTCTTACTTGGTCAGTTACAAAAAAAAATTGCTTGATGATCAAGTTTTGTATCGCTTTGTCAATTCCATATCATCATATAACTCCAATACAGCATATCTTCATTGGAAAGTGTGTGTCTCTTCTTCTTTGCTGTCATCTTGTTATTCCTTTTCATCTCTTTTCTCGGTTTGGAACTAGACTCATTTGCTATGACTGGACACCCCTTCATCCCTTCAGGACTGTGCACAGTCAGTGCTGGAGTGTGTGAGAACACTCAAACTCAGCGGCTCCCCTGAAGACTCACAGAGGCTCCTTGGACATACGGCATCTTTGGCCCTGCTCTCACCACCAGGCCTGATGCACACAAGACCGTTGCAGCACTGACTTCATACCCGAGTCCCGAGATGGGCAAGACGCCAAGGTACACAACGTGTGAACATCACATATCCGTGTCACAAAACCTTAAGTCCTTGGAAAGACATTTTGTTTCTGCGGGCAGCGGTTCCCCTAGAACAAGTGTCCAGACACATCGTTGTAACGACAGATACTTCCAAGACAGGCTGGGGCGCCGTATGCAATGGGCATGCAGCCTCAAGGGTCTGGACAGCAGTGTTGGGCAAGTTACTCTGAAAAAGTAATTAAATTACTGATTACTGATTACTCCTTTTAAAAGTAATCAAATTACTGTTCTGATTACTTTATTTCAAAAGTAATTAGTTACATTACTAGTTACATTACTTTTTATGTACATCCATGAAATTTACATGAAATAGTAAGTTTGTATGTTGCCTAACATCCCAGCATAAACGCTCCCAATAAAATATTTGTTATTAAAGCATCAACATTCACAAACCACTGTTATTTTTACTAAAAGCAATAGGCTGCTGCATGCGTGGTTGCAAAATGCATGGCATTTCGAGAGGTGAGTGGATTCTCTGATTGTCCACTGCATTCCAGAAATCAACATTGTTTAACGCTGCAAATACGTGTTATAAATAGAAACTCTGCCTATGCATACGCGTTAATCATATTTGTTTTACAGTAGTTGTTCTTGTTGCTTTTGTGCAATACATGAATAGCAATTCAATTGTTTTAGATATTTTATGTTTAGATATTTCTATTTTGCAGGAGTCCCGCAAATCATTTTATTCTATCGCATCCCGCACATTGCATCTCTACCCGTCCGCAGCCCCGCACCCGCACTCGCCCATCAAGTCTTGTCCAGCGCCGCTCTCTGTTGCGGCGCGGGACGAGTGCGGCTGTGGGCGCGGGCTCATGTGAAGACAATGGAAGTTGATGCGTTGCTCTCCGCACCTGGTACATTCTCAAGAAGTTTTAATGTGATGATAATGATGATGATAAAACAGATGATAAAACAGATTCTGTCGGCAATGATGTAACGCAGCGGTAACGCATGCTTGTAACTATACTCTAATTACTCATTTGGAAATTATAACGCATTAAATTACTCCGTTAATAAAAAAAGAATCAAATTACAGTAACGCGTTACAAAGTAATGCGTTACTGCCCAACACTGCTGGACAGGCCCTCGGCTACATTGGCATATCAGTTGCATGGAGTTGCTGACAATACTTTTGGCCTTGAAGAGTTTCCAACCTTTGGTTCAGGGCAAGCACATGTTGGTCTGAACAGACAACACAGTGACTGTAGCGCACCACGATGGTATCCACTCCTTTTGCATGTCATAACAACCCGCCATCTCCTATTCTGAAGCCAGCATATACCCAAGTCTCTGCATGCCACTCACATCCAGGGTGAACTCAATTGAGTGGTGTTCCACTCTTAGATGGTCCAGCTGATTGAAGTTGATTCGGCCAGGCACAGGTATTTCTGTTACCTCACCGGAATGCACTCACACTTTCCACTCGCAGTGGTAAACACCCTGAAGGCCAGAGCCCCCTCCACCAGGTGTCTGTGCGTCCTGAAATTACGCCATCATGTGAACCCATGGAAGGACCCATGGAGATGTGGCATCGAATCTGTGCTATCCTTCCTACAAGGAGACCTGGATAGGCACCTTTCTGCTTCAACACTCAAGATCCATGTGGCAGAAAAATCAGCCAGCCATGATTTGGTGGAAGGCAGATCGGTGGGGAAGCATGATTTGGTTATCAGATTCCTCAGAGGTGTCCGGAGGTTGAACCCTCCCAGGTTGCACCTCATCCCCTCTTGGGATCTTCGGGCCTACTGTAAGTTTCTTTAAGCCCCTCTCCATAAAGACGGCTTTCCTAACTGCGCTCAACTCTGTTAAAAGAGCGGGAAATCTTCAAGTCCTATCTGTCAATGTTTTGTGCCTGGAATTCGGGCCGGCAGACTCTTATGTTATCCTGAGAACCCGGCCTGGATACATGCCCAAGGTACCCACCACTCTTAGAGAGCAGGTGGTGACCTTGCAAGCTTTCCCCCTAGGAAGGGGACCCCAATCTGTCTTGTTATGCCCAATACGTACCCTACACATGACACTGAACGTACCCAGAGGCCAGACGTTCTGAACAGCTCTTGGTCTGTTTTGGTGGACAGCAGAAGGGGAACGCTGTCTCCAAACAAGAATCTCCCACTGGATTGTGGACGCGATCGAAACGGCCTACCAGGCCAGAGGTCTACCCTGCCCACTGGGAGTCACAGCCACTGAACCAGGGGCGTCGCTGCCTCAGCAGCCTTGGCAAACAGGGCCCCTCTAACAGACATTTTGTAGAGCTGCAGGTTGGGCTACACCTAACACCTTTGCTGGATTTTATAATCTGTGAATGGTGCCAGTGTCTTAAACACAAGCTCTGCGACTGGTACGGTGTAGAGCTTGCTATAGCGCTTCCCCTAGGGTGCTTGTGTTTCTTCAGTCCAGTAAGTTTCCTCAGGTGAACCCTGAACTACTCCTTCCATCACTCTTCCATCATTACACATAGCCAAGTTCGGCAGAGGAATTTGCTATTATAGAACCCAATACAAGATTGCCTAGTGTGACCTCTTGTATTGGGTTGTGTGTATTTTCCACCTATATTCCCTAGAGATGCAGTGTTTCCCCTGAGACAGGCCCTGTCTCTAGGTTCTGAGTTCCGTTAGTCTCTCCTTACGTAGAGCCCCCTAAGAACCATTCCTCTGTGAGTCCTTAGGTGGTTATTCACATGTTACCTCCCCTTCGGGTAGGATGTGATCTCTGTAGTGGTTCTCCCCCCTTGGGGGGAACAGCCACTGTCCCAGTGTTCTTGCCAAGATTCTCAGCCGTTTTTTTTACTACGAGGAAAGACTCCGGCTGAAGGACCTCTGCCTTATGGCGGCTCTCCAGTGAGAGAGCAGGTCAAGTTCTTGGGCATTGGAAGGTCACTAAGAGGTGAGGTACATTTATTCTAACACATTGGCTTGTTGATATCTGCACCCACGCACATCCTGATTTTGCTGAGTTAGATGTGTTCCTGGGTCAACATATTTTGTTAACCTTGGAATAACATTTTAATCCAAAATTTTAATCTTGACCACATCCCTACACCTAAACCTAAACTTACCCATGAGTAATCCCTAAAATCAGAGGAAATGATAGGAAATGATAGATGAATGACACTGATGTACAAGGCAAGGCAAGGCAAGTTTATTTATATAGCACATTTCATACACAGAGGTAATTCAAAGTGCTTTACATAAAAGGAAGTAGAATAATCATAAAAACAATAATAAAAACAATAATCAAAAAAGAGGAAGTAGAACAATCATAAAAACAATGATCACAACAATAAAACAAAAAAATGTAAAATGTAAAAACTGACTGATATAATGATTTAAAAATGATTTAAAAATTGATTTAAAATAAGTTTAAGACAGTTAAAAACAGAATGCAATCAGTTCGGACGAAGCACAGTGCTCATTCAGTAAATGCACAGCTAAACAGATGAGTTTTGAGTCTAGATTTAAATGTAGCTAATGTTTTAGCACATTTGATCTCTTCTGGAAGCTAGTTCCAACTGCGGGCAGCATAATAGATAAAAGCGGATTCCCCTTGTTTTGTGTGAATCCTAATGATCTGAGTGGTCTGTTAGGTTTATATTCAGTGAGCATATCTGCAGTGTATTTAGGTCCTAGGCCATTTAGTGATTTATAAATGAGTAAAAGTACTTTAAAATCAATTCTAAATATAACTGGAAGCCAGTGTAGGGACCTGAGGACTGGTGTGATATGCTCAGATTTTCTGGTTCTAGTCAGAATCCTGGCAGCAGCGTTCTGGACGAGCTGCAGCTGTCTAATGGTTTTCTTGGGAAGGCCAGTGAGGAGACCATTACAATAATCCACCCTGCTTGTGATAAAGGCATGAACAAGTTTCTCCAAGTCTTGACTGGAAACAAAACATCTAATTCTTGCAATGTTTTTGAGATGATAGTATGCTGATTTAGTTACTGCTTTGACATGACTACTGAAACTAAGCTCTGACTCCAGAATCACACCAAGATTCCTGACTTGGTTTTTAGTTGTTTGACCCCTAGCATCAAGGTATGCATTCACCTTAAGAACTTCCTCTTTGCTTCCGAATGCAATGACTTCAGTTTTCTCCTTGTTTAACTGAAGGAAGTTCTGGCACATCCAACTGTTAATTTCATCAATGCATTGGCAGAGGGAATCAATGGGGCTGTAGTCATTTGGCAATAAGGCTAGGTAAATCTGGGTATCATCAGCATAGCTGTGATAGGCAATTTGGTTCTTTCTCATTATTTGACTTAGTGGGAGCATATACAGGCTAAACAAGAGCGGCGCAAGAATTGAGCCTTGAGGGACTCCGCATGTCATGGACGTCCACTTAGACTTATGCTCTCCTGTACTCACATAATAACCTCTCCCTTCTAAGTATGACCTGAACCAATTAAGGGCCATCCCAGAAAGCCCGACCCAGTTTTCCAGTCTCTCTAGAAGAATGTTATGATCGACAGTGTCAAACGCAGCACTAAGATCTAGTAGTACCAGCACTGATATTTTGCAAGAATCAGAATTTAGGCGAATATCATTTATTATCTTAACGAGCGCCGTCTCTGTGCTGTGATGCTGTTGGAAACCAGATTGAAAATTGTCCAGGTATCCATATAAGTTTAAATAGTTGTTCAACTGATTGAAAACTACCTTTTCAATAATCTTGCCTATAAAAGGAAGATTAGATATTGGTCTATAGTTGCTTAATGTGGTGTTATCAAGATTGCTCTTTTTCAGAAGGGGCTTAACAACTGCAGTTTTCAGGGAGTTTGGAAAAGTCCCAGAAAGAAGTGAGGTGTTCACCACTTCTAAGAGATCTGCTTCTAAACAGTTAAACACACTTTTGAAAAAAGATGTGGGTAGTGTGTCAAGGTTGCAGGTTGAGGATTTAAGGTGCTGTACTATTTCTTCCAAAGTTTTGCTATCAATTGCTTCAAAAACAGACAAAGTGACTTCTTTTTGAAATTGCGGTCGAATCTGTGTGACCTCTGCATTACTTGAGGATGTGCTAATCACCTTTCTGATATTAGTGATCTTCTCTGAAAAGAAGGAGGCAAAGTCATTGCATTTGCTGTCAGAGAGCATTTCACTGGGAATCTGACTTGGGGGGTTTGTTAGTGTCTCAACAGTAGCAAAAAGAGTGCGAGTGTTGTTTAGGTTACTGTTTATAAGGTTTGAGAAGAACTTCTGTCTTGCTGTGGCTAGTTCCACACTGAAAGCATGAAGGCTGTCTTTATAGATGCTATAGTGAATTTCAAGTTTCGTCTTCAGCCACATCCGCTCAGCTTTTCTGCATTGTCTTTTTATACTCTGTACTGCTGTTGATTTTCTCCAACATGATTTTTGTCTGCCAGTCATCTTACTGACTTTCACTGGTGCAATGTCATCAATGACATTCTTAACTTTTGAGTTAAAGGACTCCAGGAGAAGATCAACAGAGTCTGCAGAAATGCTTGGCATTGAAGATATAGCCTTCATAAACAGCACACTAGTGTTTTCGTTAATGCATCTCTTTCTGACAGAGACGGATCTAGATTCAGTGGTAGCAGAGATCAATATATCAAAGAAAATACAGAAGTGATCAGATAGTGCTACATCCTTAATGACAGTGGATGAAATGTTTAGACCCTTAGTGATGAGTAAATCAAGAGTGTGTCCACGATTGTGTGTGGGTCCATGCACATGCTGAATCAGGTCAAAAGTGTTTAAAACGGTTATAATTTCTTTTGTAGTTTTGATTTCTGAATTTTCTATTTGAAAATTAAAATCCCCTGCAATAGCAAAACAGTCAAACTCTGAGGAAATCATTGATGACAGTTCTATGAACTCTTCAAAAAAGGCTGGAGAGTATTTTGGAGGCCTGTAAATAATGACAAATAGAATTTGTGGAGCACCTTTCAGCACAATCCCTAGATATTCAAAAGATAAGTACTGACCAAATGACACTTGCTTGATAGACATCTTTAAATAGAGCAGCTACACCTCCACCTCTCCTAACAGCTCTGCAGACACTCATGAAAGTAAAGTTAGGAGTGGCTGTTTCATTGAGGACTGTTGCACTGCAGCTGTCTTCAAGCCATGTTTCAATTAGAAACATAAAATCCAGGTTGCATGTGGTTATTAAGTCATTGATCAGAAATGATTTTTTAGTGAGCGAATGTTTAAAAATGCTAACTTCATGCCATTACTTTTTGTATCTAGAGCAGTCTTAGTTTGATACCTAATAGGCCGCAGATTAGATGGGTCAGCTGTACGGCTTGAAAAGGCCTTAGACTTTCTATCACATGATAAAACAGAGATAGAGAAAGCTACAGGCACACTGGGTTCCCGCTTGTTATGTAAACATTCCTGAGTGTTGCTGCTATCGTAGCGGGGACCCGACACATATCACTGAGAGTTGTTATCAGTTGTTTTTGGTTCACCTACAGCAGATGGAGGAGGGTTTGGGCCCTGGGGTTGTGGCGGTGGCCGGAGAGCTCTTGCAGGAGGAGGAGGAGGGCGAGCTGGGCCCACAGGCTTTGGTGGTTGTGGTGCCCGCCCTTTTTTAGTTGATATCTGGGGGCTTGCAGCAAAAGAGTGGGAGAGTCTGGTTCCAGCATACACTAGTTCCTCCATTTTCTGTCAGGAGCTTAGAAGTGGAGATGCTGGAGAGAGGGATAAGGTGTCTGGTGAGCGGGGCTCTGGCTCTGGTGTTTCTGGTAGCTGAAATATGTTGTCCTGGCTTTCCTGGCTGTTTACCAGAAAGTCGTCCTTCGGCGCTGAGTCTTGGAGCTGTTGTAGTGCGTCACAGTCTGTCTGTGATGAGCTCTGTGGGGCTCAGCCGGGATGGTGTCCATGAGCAGTGCTTGTTGTGGCTGTGTGGCGTTGTCAGTGTCCTTGTGGGATGTGTCGACCACATGACAACTCTGAAGCTGATTTGAAGTCCTGTGGTCACTCATACTTTGTCCAGGTGTGTGAGTGCCATTCATGTTGGGTGGACTGGCACACTCTACTAAAGGATGACGGAGTGAAAAATAGATGTTGTCCTTTAGCACTCTTGCACCAAGTTTGTTTGGGTGGAGGCCATCCAGTTTAAACAGTTGTCTATGGCCCCAGAAAAGATTGAAGTTGTCAATGAAGTTGACTCCGTTTAGACTGCAGGTTCTTTGTAGCCATGTATTCAGCCCGAGCAACCGTGAAAACATGTTAGTTCCCCTTGCTGGGAGTGGTCCACTGATGAACGGCTGAACTTCAAGTCTTCGAAGTGTTTCGATGAGTTCACTGAAGTCCTTCTTTAGGAGTTCTGACTGCTCTTTCCGAATATCATTCTTCCCCACATGGATGATGATTCGATTTGCAGTCTTTTGCTTCATTAGGATGTTCCGAAGTTCCCTGTTCACATCAGAGACGGTTGCTTGAGGAAAGCAGCATGTAGTTGTAGTACTGCTACTGATATTTCTGATAATGGAGTCACCCACTATCAGAGTCCTGGGCTCGGCTGTGCTCTGAGCTGAATGCCGTTGTCTGTTCGACCTTGAGCGCCTGTTAGTGGCGATGTTAGCTGCTGGCTCATACGATCCATGTTCAATCACATTTGGGGATTCTTCACCCACATTCATTAGTGCTTCAAATCTGTTCTCAAGCTGTATAGTAGGTGGTAAAATACCAGTTTTTGCAAGCCTTGTCATAGCCATATCTGGGGTAGAGGATGCTACCGCAGCAATACAAGACACTTGTGACAATCTGATGTCTCGAGTGCCTTTGGGTCTCGCTCCCTGTTTGTGCCATCGATTAGTGTGTCGTTCAGTTTCGGCTTTTTCCTCTACACTTATAAACTGTTGAGATTCACTGGTTTCACGGGACTCACCGACTGTATGCTGAGGGGGTTTGTGACGACGGTCTGCTGAGTGTTCCGCCTGTTTTGGAAGTCCAGCAAGTAACTTTGTTTCAAGAACCACAATCCTTTGTAGAAGTCTGTGGCAGTTTGTGCAGCAAGTAGATTCCAGAAGAGGCTGAAGAGGCATTTTCTTTCTCGTCTGTTGAAAGTAGGCAGCTGTGTTTTCCTGTTTCCGGAATTTAAACTGCTGGCAGTGGGAGGCAAAGAGTCTCCTTTTTCGTAGTATTATTCCAGTTACGAAAAGTTTTTAATTTAGTGTTTGTGCCAAAAATGTGTTGTTTGAGCACTGTGCTGATCTGCTGAGGTTAAAATCTTAGAAAAGTCTGAGAAAAGTATATAAACAGGGAGCAAAGCGCGGAGCAGTAAGCAAAAGCGTCCGAACAGTAGCAAAGCCAGAAGCAAATGTACAAGCACCAAAATAAATGTGATCTTACCACAATATTTCTTCTCTGTGTCTGATTTGAAGCAGACAGAGTGCTAGAGTCTTTTATTACCCATTCGGTCAAATATTGCGCTGCAAAGAGCAATACTACTCTTAATTTGTCCATAACTTGGCAAATGACCATGGAATAAGCAGGACAATCAATGGCTTGCTGTGCATTAAAGTATTTTAAATGCACTTCACGGAGGCAAATGTTGTGCATTTAAAATCCTTTAATGCACAGCAAACCGCTGATTATCGCTTACTTATTTTCTGTCTACCTCACTATTGTTAATAAACAATTTAATTGTGGTTATGGGCTGTTTCTAGACCATTACGAATTCATATAAATGCAGTACAGAAAAAATTGTGATTGGAAAATTTAATGCATGTTGAATATGCATACATTACATGTAAAGGTTTTTGTTAAATACATGAAACTTGTAACAGTAAAAGGAACAAACATTTAACCTGGCTAAGACACTTGGCTAATACAAGATTATTACATTACTTTAAACTAGTCTACCCCCAAGATTACTGTTATAAACATGAGCTGTGTCTAAAAGGTAAAAGGGGAGGTGTTGCTACAGTTAGTAGCAATATTAATAGCAATATTTTCAGTATTTCCAGAGGTTGGGTTTCAGGTATAACTTGTTCGAAGTAATAGTACTTTATATAACATTATCAAGAGAAACAAGTGTTAATGATAAATCCCTTGTGACATTTGTACTGGCTACTGTATACAGGTAACCAGGGCACCATACAGACTTAAAGAATTTGCTGATTTTCTATCCGAGTTAGTGTTGACTGCAGATAAAGTCTTAATTGTTGGTGATTTTAATATCCATGTTGATAATGAAATAGATGCATTGGGATCAGCATTTACAGACATTTTGAACTCTGTTGGGTTAGACTCTAGATTTAATACTGTCACATGGAATTAATGGTAATGGCGTTGAAATTCTGCAGCAGAGTGATGGTATCTGAGATCATTATGTAGTCTTGTGTATACTCCATATAGCTAAAGCTGTAAATTTAACTCATTGTTACCAATATGGTAGAACCATAAATAATCTTCCTGACTTATCTCAATTCCTCAGCATATTCAATAGCTCAGAACAGAACAACGTAATGATGTAACAGGAACTATGGACTCTTTTCAAGCACTTTAGATACAGTTGCTCTTTTACACTTAGGGAAGATTAAGGAAAACAGTCTGACACCGTGGTATAATGAGCACACTGACACTCTAAAGAGTTCAGCCTGGAAAATGGAGCTCAGCTGGAGGAAAATAAAACTAGAGGTATTTCGTGTTGCATGGCGGAAAGTACTTTCTCTCAGAAAAGCCTTAAAAACTACTAGATCTGATTACTTTTAATCACTTCCAGGTGAACGCTGGCACTATTAGCTGCTTAAACTCTTGGTATTTCTAAATCTTCATGCACTTATGAATGCATGGATGCAGTTATGAACTTTTTAAAACTGTTTTAAGGAGTCACTCTGATTTGTGTATCCGCACGAATTCTGTGGGTTTGTACGCTGGTTAATCTGCGTGTTGATGCTTGTCTGCAGTTGCCGGTTTTCCCGCCAGTTACCTCGTGGTACCTCTGGCACAGGGATCAGCTATGAAGATCATTGAGCTACTGGTGAGGATGAACTACATCTGGGTCGTCCTTTCTGCTGTATGCCATTCTGTGGTATGAATGTACAGAACTTATTCAGCTCCGTTTGCGTTCTTTTAATTTTCCGTCAGCTCCACATCTTCCCTCAGATATTGTGTACATACCACGCCGGAAATACATACATCACGGATCTCGGCAAAGTTATAACATCGATGACTTTTGGTCATCTAAACCACACTTGGCGAGGAGGCCCACACGGACTGCTGATCACGGTGTATTAACCAACCTGGTCAGATCGGTTGGCAATGATTCTGGTAAAAACAATTTCTCCTTTGGATTACTCAATATACGATCACTTTCCACTAAAGGACCACTGGTGTACAATCTGCTGTCTGACCGTAAGTTTGACTTTCTCTGTTTAACTGAGACATGGCAGAAACCAGCTGACTTTTTCCATCTAAACCAGTCTGTTCCTCCAGGATATGGTTTTGTTTGTAAATCCCGTGATACGGGACGGGGAGGGGGGCTAGCGATTTTGAAATTGAAAGTATCTCAGTTAACTCTGCCTGCATATTCTTCTTTTAAATCAGTTGCCTTAAAAATCAGTGTGGCGATTCCTACTATCCTCACAACTATTTACCGCCCTCTCAAGAGCAATAATGCCTTTTTAACTGAACTTTCTGAACTCTTGACTTATCTATGTTCTATTTCTCCAAATGTTATTATGTCAGGGATTTTAACACTCAAATAGATAATGTCAGTAATGCATTTACAAGTTAATTTTTTATCATGCTTGGATTGCTTTGGTATTCAGCAATTTAATACACTGCCCACTCATACTAAGAGGCACATTCTTGATCTTGTTTGCTGTTCTGGTATAGCACCTTATAATTGTACTGTTTCTAATCTGTCCATATCAGATCACCTGATGGTGTCTTTTTGTGCCAAACCTGTGTCGTCTGATCACATTTTGGAATATTAAGAACACTGAAGTGTTAACTCCTGCTGATGAACTTGCCATCTTTTCCAGTAAATCTGATTTCTCTACTGTTGATGAACTGGTTTCATATTACAGTGATGGACTGAATATGATTTTAGATGATTTTGCACCTGGGAGAACTTGGACTGTTGCATTTGAACATTCAGCTCCTTAGTTCACACCTGAACTGCATGAACTTAAAACTTAAGGCCGTAGGTTAGCGCATTTGTACATCAGGTCTGGCCTCACTGTCTTTGCTTTAGTGTGAGGGGGAGAATCTCTGTGGTGGTAGAAATGGAGTTTGATTTGTTGGCATTTACTCTTTCTCCCACCACAGAGGTCTTCCATAAATGTAGAAAAAAGGATCTGCTTTTGATTGCAGAGTTCTTTAATATAGAAGTCCCAAGAGAAGAGAAAAAACAAGTTAAAAACAATTAAGGATTTTCTGTTTGAACAGCTAGTGCACAATGGTTTTTTACCAGAAGTTGTAGAACAACCTGCAGTTACGACAAAGGCCGTGACTGAAGAGATTGTTTCTGGTGTAAATGCCACTGAAAGTGCAAACTCTGATCCGGCCTTAATCATCTATTTAAAAGAATTAGACCTTTGCGTAAAGCAGCAGCAAAATGAACATTTACGGTTAAAACTCAGAGAAATTAAACTCCGCACTTTAGCATTGCAATCTGAAGAGTTGAGCAAGAAACCTATTCCCCCTCCGCGCTCCAGACCTCCCTCTACTTCTTTTTCTTCCCCTGCATCTACTCCTGCTACACCTGTTATCTCGAATGTAGAAAAAGATGCTCAAGAATTTGTCAGTAAGTACATAAAGCTTGTACCTCCCTTTCGGTGGTTGATGCGTATTTTGTTGCTTTCGATCGCATAGCAGGTAAGCTTAAATGGCCACAGGACATGTGGCCGTTATTGCTGCAGTGTAGTTTAACAGGTAAGGCTCAAGAGATTTGTGCATCATTACCTCTTGAGCAGTCTCTTGATTATGAGGTCGTTAAAGCACATGAGCTAGTGCTTGAGGCATACCGCCAAAAGTTTCAAGCGCAGGCAAAGACAGCGAGACAGACTCACATGGAATTTGCGAGACAGAAAAGATCATTGTTTGAAAAATGGTGTCTCTCTAGTAAAATCACTACTTTTGAGCAGTTGCAAGAGTTGATCTTACTGGAGGACTTTAAAAGCTGTCTTTCCGAGGGCATCATTCATTTAAATGAACAAAAAGTGACTGCGTTGTTGGATGCTGCTGCGTTAGCAGACGAGTTTGTTTTGACGCACCGCCATGTGTTTCCATCTGTCTGTTCATCTAACATTCCGCTTACTAGTAAAAATAATGTGTGAGATTTTTCACCTGTTCCTCCGCATATGTCAAAAAGTAATGGTAACCGAGTCAGTAAGTCTGCCTCTTCAGTTGGAAGAGACAGACGTTCCTGTTTTTATTGCCTTGAACAAGGTCATCTGATTGCTGAGTGTCAGGCTTGGAAAAAATAAAATGCTGAAGCTAAAACTAAGAAGGCTGCTTTGGTGGAAACTATGTTTATGGTTGACTATTTTGTTTGCTTTTTGCGATATTCTCAGTACTTCTAATCGCACATCCTTAAAACAACAATTATTATTAGGATATTATCGCAGACAATATATATCACACACCCTAGTTGTTGATACAGTGATAGTTACATTAGCATATGCATGTGTGCTGTTGTTAAAAAGGTATGCTGCTGTTAGCTAATGGTTAACTGCAAAAGGTTTACATTTTACAGAGAATGTTTCACAATATTAATACAAATACCATTGAAGTTTTTTTTTTTTGTAAACATTTAAGAAAAAATGGCAGCTGCTTCTGTCAGTCATTGACCATTTTGTTTGTTTGTTTGTTTGTATGTATGTGTCATGAATCTGGTCGGTGACCTGCGGTCCGCTCACCACCAGATGTCGCTCTCGCCCTGTCTTTACACACAGACTGTTGCACTACACCCGGACTACATCTCCCATCATCCAGCTTTCTCGCCAGGCCATTTCGTCTCGTCTGTCTCACCACCTGCCTTCTGGACTCTAGCTCGTTTGTACGGATTATCCCTTTGCTTCCCGTTATGGATTATGTTCACCGCTGATTGACCCTTTCCTGCTTACACGGACTATCCCCATGTCTTGCCTTGGTTATACTCGTTTGCTATTGTTCTGACCCTGCTTGTTTTCACCATGTCTCTGTCTAGTCCTGTTAATAAAAGAGTGCATTTGAATCCGCTCGCCTCTCGCCTCCCTCTCCACATTACAGAATACTCCGTCACAACAGGATCCAGCAGCTTTACTCATGGACATTCTGCAGGTATGGACACAAACAAAATTTTATGCCGACTCAAACAAGGACCACGATCTTTAGAGCAGCATGTATGCGAATTCTTGGCTATCGCAAATCATTCTGACCTCCCGGACTATCTATTAATTGAGATTTTTTTTGCGATGGCGTAAATGATCTGTTAAAGGCCAGACTGAGACGCGAGGCTCCACGTTCATCATTAGCTGCTTTCATGGACTATGCTTTGCTGACTGTGGGCTCATCCTTTACTGTGGGTGTCGCGGAGGAGCAACGCCGGCCGTGCAACCCGCTCGCAAAATGGCGGCCGCGCCGGAGCGCGTCCACGCCATGGCGGCGACAGCGGAGCCCGTGCACAAAATGGCGGCAACAGCGGTGCCCGCTCGCAAGATGGCGGCCGCGCCAGTGCGTGCTCACAAGATGGCGGCGACGGCGGAGCCCGTTCACAAAATGGCGGCGAAAACGGAGCTCCATCACGTCACAGCTGCCATACCAGAGCCATGTAAAGTTGCAGCTGTGTTTCCCGAGTCAAGTCAAGGTGCAGCTGCGTTTCCCGAGTCAAGTCAAGTTAAAGCTGTGTTTCCTGTGTCAAGTCAAGTTGCAGCTGTGTTTCCCGAGTCAAGTCAAGTTACAGCTGCGTTTCCTGAGTCAAGTCAAGGTGCAGCTGCCTTTCCCGAGTCAAGTCAAGTAACAGCTGTGTTTCCCGAGTCAGGTCAAGTTACAGCTGTGTCTTCCGAGTCAAGACAAATTATAGCTGTTGTTCCAGTGTCAAGTCAAGTCACAGCAGTTGTTCCTGAGTCAAGCAAAGTCACAGCCGTCGTTCTTGAGTCAAGCAAAGTCACAGCTGGTCTCTACGAATCAAGTCAAGTCATTGCTGATCTTCACAAGCTAAGTCAGGTCACTACTGATCTCCATGAGCCAAGTCAAGTCACTGCTGATATCCATGAGCCAAGTGAAGTCACTACTGATCTCCATGAGCCAAGTCAAGTCACTGCTGATATCCATGAGCCAAGTGAAGTCACTGCTGATCTCCATGAGCCAAGTCAAGTCACCGCTGATCTCACGAGCCAAGTCAAGTTGCTGCTGATCCCCTAGGGAACTAGTTCCCTAGTTCCCGAGTTTCCGAGTTCCCTAGTTCCCATGTTCCCCGTGTATAGCTTTCTCGCCTGGCCATTTCGTCTCGTGTGTCTCGCCGCCTGCCTTCTGGACTCTAGCTCGTTTGTACGGATTATCCCTTTGCTTCTCGTTATGGATTATGTTCGCCGCTGATTGACCCACGCCTGTTACGCGGACTATCCCCACGTCTTGTCTTGGTTATACCCATTTGCTATTGTTCTGACCCTGCCTGTTTTCACCATGTCTCTGTCTAGTCCTGTTAATAAAAGCGTGCATTTGGATCCGCTCGCCTCTCGCCTCCCTCTCCACATTACAGTTTGTTTGTTTGTTTGTTTATTTGATTATTTTTGCTTTTTTTGTTTGTTTTTAAATGATCATTTACCATTATTGCCATTACTGGTAAACGTTTGGCACCCTGTAATGCCATGCATTTCACTGTTTTCTTATTTTTATATATACATATATATATATATATATATATATAAAATCATAAGTCATAAGGCTCACAACTATCATAAGGGTCATAGGTGAGTTGCAAATCTTGTGATCATCTGGGTAGAGTGGGCAGACTGGGCAGAGTGTTCCCTGCATGAATCAAAACAAATACATATTTATTCTCTGGAAGCCAGGCTAAATGAGTTTTTTGACACCATTTTCAGGTTTGACTGAAATCATACGGCATAATGGCAAAAACTAATACCCCAGTTTCAGTTTCACTTTTATTATTGGAAATTCATCTAAAAACTGTCTTACACCCCATGGAATACACCATCTCACATTTAAATCACGCTAAACACTGCAACAACTTTACAATTACATTCCAATAAACACCACTAATAATAACATATAGATGCATAATGAGCTACAATAGTCAAGTCAAGTCACGTTTATTTATGTAGCACTTTTAACAATACAGATTGTCAAAGCAGTTTTACAGTGAAAATAGTGTGTCAGTAATGCAAAAAGACAATAATAAACTCAGTTTTCAGTTATTTATTTATTTATTTTTTTATTTCAACAATTACATTTACAACGACAAAAACAAAAAAACAACAATGAGGGTTACATACAATAATTCAAAGCATATTATGTTAGCTTATAGGATTACCACCATGAAAGAGTCTTGATTGCGATAGGGTTATTAGAGTTTCTTATAGAGTTCACATACACATCAAAATCTTTTCTGAAAATAAAAAAGTAAGGGGTTTTCTTTGAACATTTACATTTATGAATGTAAAATTTTGCAAGAAATAGCAATAAATTAATAATAAGTTTACAGTGACACACAATTTTGGGAGTAATACAGAAGTTTGGAAGTAAATATTTGTTAACAAAATTAAAAAAATCAACCCAAAATACTTTACAATAAACACAGTCCCAAAATAAATGAATTTT
Organism: Labeo catla; assembly: GCA_012976165.1. Taxonomy (NCBI): domain Eukaryota; kingdom Metazoa; phylum Chordata; class Actinopteri; order Cypriniformes; family Cyprinidae; genus Labeo; species Labeo catla. Next base: position 23,394 of record VONZ01002458.1, read on the forward strand.
GTTAAAATTCATTAATTTATTAATTATTTATTATTATTTTTTATTAAAGACTATTATTAAATTTAGCAAGTTTGTAATTTAGCGGGTAGCAATTATGAATCATTTTAATAGAGACTTCAGCAACTTTATTAGACAAGAAGAATTTCTGTCGAAGAAGCCAAAACTCTTCCCAATCTATATCACTAAATATGTTGTTCCAAAAGCTTACACAAGCAGGTAGAGAAATTTGAGATCTATTAATAATTGAACAAACATCTTTGTTTGACATGGTATTGAGAAGACTTTGGTTAACAAATGAGTTAGTGTTATCAAAAATTGGACAGACTAAAGAACCTTTAGGGCCACAGTTGACTAAAGGTATAATCCAATCAGGAATTGCACCAAAGACAATGGCATATTCTCTTGGGGGGATAGGAAAAGAAAATTCTTGCATAAATTGTTCATAAGTAAAAAGGACACCGCAATCATCTAAAAGCTGACTAACTAAAAGTATATTTTTATTAAACCAGTTGTTAAAAAAAAAGAGATTTGTTTTTATATCTAATATTTTTATTGTTTCAAATAAAATAACTATGTGGAGAAAAGTTATAATTACATATAAGTGACCAATTTATTAAAGCTTGTTTATGAAAACAAGAGAAAGTTAAAGGTGTTTTAGAACCTCCAACTAAATTAAATATATGATTTGGAATAAAATTCCAACAGTATGTGGGGTTGCCATTGCAGGATAGATAACCCGAGATAATCTACCTGCTTTAGAAAGCAACACTATACCTGTTATTGACAGATCACGCTGTAACTAAGAGTTTAATTTACGTCCGACAGAGAGTATAAGAGGTTCAAAATTAAGCTTTGATCTCTTTTTCTGATCTTTACATATAGTTATACCTAGATATTTGACTTCAGATTTGACTGGGATGTCACAAATGTTAACATCAGTAGCATCTTTTACAGATAAAAGTTCACATTAATGAATATTAAGACATAAACCAGAAGCAGAGGAAAAAAACTTAATCTTGTCTAAAGCTAAAGGAACTTTGTCTTTATTTTTTAGAAAAAGAGTTGTGTCATCAACCAATTGGCTTATTAATATTGATTCATTTGCCACAGAGATACCTTTCAAATGACTATTTTGAATGTGGATGGCTAAAAGTTGCATAGGAAGCAGAAAAAGATAAGGCGAGATAGGGCAGCCTTGACGGATGCCTCTATCTATGTTAAACCTATGAGTAGTACCATGTTGTAATTTAATTGAAGCATTGGCATTACTATACAAAGTATGAATTGCATTAATAAAATTAGGTCCAAAACCAAAAATACTCAAGGACTTAAGAATAAAAGAAAATTCAATCGAATCAAAAGCTTTATAAAAATCAAGAAAAAGCAGAAAACTGTCATCCGGGATCAGATCGGAGTAATCTAAGATATCAAGAACAGGTCTAATATTGTTTAAAATAAGTCTGTCTGTCATAAAGCCTGACTGACATTCATCTATTATGTCATCTAGAACACATTTAATTTTCTTAGCAAAAATCATGGCTAGTATTTTGTAGTCATTATTTAAAAGACTTATAGGTTGCCAGTTTTCCAACTTAGAGAGGTCTTTTTGAGGTTTAGGGATCAAACTTATAACACCCTGAGTCATAGAGGGTGGGAGAACACCCTTTTAAGACTTTCTAAATAAACATTGAAGAGAAATGTTGAAAGATAATTTGAAAATTTCTTATGAAACTCTGTGGTCAAACCATCATTCCCAGGTGACTTATTTTAACTTATCAATAACCTCAGAAATATCTTTAATTTGAATAAGAGCTTCACATATATTCTTGCCATTATCATCAATTTTAGAAATTAGGTCCATATCAAGGGAGTTAAAAAGTAAGTCCAAATCTGGAACGATAAAGGTCTTTATAAAACTCTTCACAATAATTAGAGATTTCTTTGTAATTCTTTAAAACCACTCCATTTACCTTAAGGCTACTTATAGAATTTAGATGATTTCGCTGTTTCTCTAATCTAAAAAAATAGCTGGAGTTACGTTCTCCCTCTTCCAACCACCTTTTTCTTGAGCGAACAAAAGCACCCTTTGCTTTTTGTATATACAAGTTATCTAATGAATTCTGAAGTTCAACCAATTGATTGATTTCTGATCAACAGATAAATTCTCAAAAGGAGTGCTGGAGAGGCAGACAAGTCTTTTAATAATATCAAGTTCCTCTGCTTTATATTGTTTAGCTTTTTGAGATCCAGCTTTAACTAAGATTAATCTAACATGACATTTTAACAGCTCCAAATTAGAACTAAAATTATCCTCGGCTTGAGCTTTGTTAAGAAAAAACGTCTCAGGTTACGCATGTTGAACGCGTGAAGTGCATGTGGAAACACGACAGTGAACTTGACATTGGCCTATGACGTGCTATTGGTGCAACCTTGAGTATAAGAGGGGCACCTGTAGGAAACGTCATCAGCTCCCTCGTCTGAAGGAGACGTGCGTAGTAATACCCGAAGCATGGCAAGGGGACGCAGTGTCTCATTCTTCTTCTCAGGGAACCATGGTTACATGCGTAACCTGAGACGTTCCCTTTCGAATGGGAACATCGCACTGCGCCCCCTAGAGGGCACTTTGGGGAATGAATACCCATTCCACCATGAGCCGAACTGACCAAATGAATCGTTTTGCAGAAATGAATTGGACTCTGTATCACTAACACAGATCACAATAAAGGGGATGTCACATCACAACATGGAAGGAGCGATTACTTCACAGAAATTGTGGAAATGTGAGTCTTTTAATATAGAGTATCTGAGCGTGCGTATAATCAGAAGTCCAATGATTTAGAGCACTGCCATGTATGAGTGTTTTAGGATATGGATCCTCGGCTGCCATGTTTGAAGACTGAGGTGTATGCTGGGTGTTGTAGTCCTCTGACCTAAAAGTCTACACCGTGTGATTGAGGTACTGCCCTGCGCGGGACTGTTTCCTGAACCCGCTGAATTTCTTGACCAGGACCGCCCGCTCCCGCAACCTGCGTGTTTCACTCCCGCCTGCGCCCGCAATGTTTGCGCCCACTCCCGCCCGCTCCCGCCCGCTCCCACCCGCTCCCACAAACTTGTGAATGTCAGGTAAATAGCAAACATAAAACTAACTTTACCGAGCTTTCTCTCAGAGCTTGTGAAAAATGCACTCCAATGCTCGTTCACATTCACATCTAGAATAACAGGCTTTAAATATGACTGAGTTTAAATAAGATTATGTAATGCTAAACCAAAGCACCACACGTGACAAAAACATTGGATATTTTAGCGTTATAAACATAGCCTAGTCTACTGCATGATACATAGGCACCAAACAATTAACTAAACAAACGGTTTATCTTTAACAAACAGTTTAAATAAGCCAAAGCACAATATGGAATAACTAACTTACTCAATAAATAAACACATATAACTTAAACAGACTACATATATTTTAAACAAATTAAATACAAAACGAAAAAAATAAAATAATTAGAATTAAAAAAAAAAAACTCTCAGATTTCACATTCACAATAGCTTGCTTAACAGGCTGTTGCAAAAAAGAAAATAAGTAACGCAACTTGCTTACTTACTAAATAAATAAAGCCTGAATTCTCCTCGCTGGAGAATTAAAGTGACGAAAAGCAGTAAGTAAATGAACAAGTAAATGAAAGCAGCACAAACAGAAGACTACTCTAATGTTACCAGATCTTACCCAAGCATTCCATTATGCGAATATTGTCATAACAACATGAATGAAGACAGTGATCAACATAACCGATATTCAAAATAGTAAGCAAGCCCTGGTCTGTTTACATTTCATATATCTGCGTTTATCTCGTATTTGTTTCAGTTTCTCATTTTGAATGGCGATTATTAAAAGCTGCTGATAAATATATTCACGTAGGCGCAGAACGCACGTGTTAAACCGTCTTGTCGGCTGTAGTCTGTGCGGTGTGTTCAAGCACAGCTTTTTGTCCAGACGCTGCCGGCGCGAGGCGACAACACCGCTTTCGTAGTCGCTAGTTGTGTGAAGTCGGCTTGGTGTTTCCTGGCCTTTACACGCCAAATCCCACTGTTCCCCGCGGGTCTCAAAAATATGTTACATTACTATTAATATTATCAGGCAACATAATCCAATTTTTTTTTAAACAATATTACTTATTAAAACATGCTGAACTAAGATTTTTTTCAATTAAGATATTTATTTTGTTAAAGAAAAATGACTGGGAAAAATGTGAATAACATTGAACATTTACATTGTAGCAAAAATCTTTCTTTAAACTAAAATTTGACATTTATTGTGATAATTATCGATATCGACTGATATGAAAACATGTTTTTAACTTTAAGTGTTTTAAATGTAATTGATGTACATGTAACAGAAAAACAGTAAGACAGACCGGAAAGACTGCATGAAACCATGGTACTCGTGAAAAATAATAAATAAAATATGTTGAATAAATGTAAAATGTGTTTTCTTTGTTCAATTAAGAAGCTTCATCTGGCCCCCTGCATCGCATGTTTGTACCATGCCTGAAACTCAGAAGAAAATTATTATTATTAATTCCACTCAGATGATAATCACCTCTGGGAAAATCATCAAGGAAAGAATAATCTGTTATCTGGTTTAGTTGTATGTAAAAACAAAAACAAACAAATAATCAAAAACATCCCTTTCTTAAAGACTTTGTGTCAAACTTATTTGGTAGCATGATTCTCGTTTCATCACGTATTGACCACATAATTATTAGACTGATAAAAGTAGCATGAACCTTTGAGATAAATCGTTAATCTGTCTGTCTGTCTATACTTGTTTATATTATTTATCAGGACACAAATTTGTATGATTACATGGGTTTTACACTGCTATAATTAGATAAATGTGGTTTATGAGGATAAATATACTGAAAGATTTGTGCGATGGCTAGGTATATAGTTTGTACTGTAAAAAATCATTACGCCTATGGAATGACACCACAGAACATTAATGTATGTGTGTGTGTGTGTGTGTGTGTGTGTACCTGGTATTTATCACGTTATGGGGACCAAATGTCCCCACAAGGATAGTAATACCAGTAAATTTTGACCTTGTGGCGACATTTGTGAGGTCCCCATGAGGAAACAGGCTTATAAATCATGCAGAATGAGTTTTTTTGAGAAAGTAAAAGTGTGCACAGTCTCCTGTGAGGGCTAGGTTTAGGGGTAGGGTAGGTGTAGGGCGATAGAAAATAGGGTTTGTACAGTATAAAAACCATTACGCCTATGGAATGTCCCCATAAAACATGTAAACACAACGTGTGTGTGTGTGGTTCATGTACCCCTTGTTGTGTGGTAATACAGTACATCAAATGTTTTAAGCACAATTTGTCTCCATGATCATAACAGCTTTTTAAATGATAAATTATACTAAATGATGTTTTTGAAAATATAATAAAAATAAAAAATAAATGCAAAGTTACTGTGCTGGTAGGATTAGGTGTTGATACAGTATTAAAATCACTGTGTCTATGGAAAGCCTCCATAAAACATCATATGGGGTCCGCAAATGGTTTGACTTGTTTAAATAGAAAGGCTCCTTTACTGTTTATAAACTTACATGACAAACATGACTTTGGCCTACATGATTTTATATTTCATCTGATATTTCTCACTAGAGGTTTATTGATGAATCAGTATTTTGAACAAGGCCTCTGTGCTAGCCATCCTTTGTGAGGAAGCATCACAGCATGCACACCCCAAAGGCGTTGTGGATGGGGATTCTTGCAGACATGGTCGTATTAAAAAAACCATATCCATTGCCCACACACAAATAACCTATTGTTCATTTTAAATGGAGCAAAACTGCATCCGGTGCAAAACTATTATCCATATCTGACATTTCTAATCACCCCCACCCTTGTCATGTCAAGTGACACATTGTTTTGGCTGGGACCTATGTGAAGAGCACTCACACTGCGGTTTTATATTTCAACTTAAACTAAGCAAATTTTTGTAAACCTTTCTTTCGCAGAATGGCCATCTTTGCACGAGGAAATCTTTTCTCCCGGAAAAATGTAAGATGATTTATATTTATCGTATTTTTATTTATATACACATTTAAATAAGAATACATGTTTTAAAATGTTTGTGTGTGTGTGTCTGTGTGTGGTTCTCCTGTTGTGTAGTAATACTTCAAATGATTGCCCTGAGCAAGATTTGTTCCCATGAACATAATAGCTTTTTTAAATTATAAATTATAAATTATAAATTAAAGTAAATGTTGTTTATGGAAAATAAAAATGCAGAAAGTTTACTGTGATGGGTAGCTTTAGAGGGTGATACAGTATAAAATGTATTAATATAATGTAGAAACTTTCATTTCTGTGAAACTGCTTTGGAACGATTTGTATTGTGAAAAGGGGAATACAAATAAACGTGAATTGAATTGAATTGAATTGAATTGAATTATGTCTATGGAAAGCCGCCACAAAACATTTGACATTTGACATGTCCAGACATGTCGGGGCCCACAGTTCCCCTTTTTACTTATTTTGACATTTGATGTCTCTAAAAACTGGTCTCTTAAAATTGTTTACTCATTTTAATACTGTCCTTAAAACCAACATCTTTCTCACATCCCAGACAGAGAGAGAGAGAGAGAGAGAGAGAGAGAGAGAGAGCATGACACAACATGCAATGGAATGCAACCAGACATGTGGACGTCAGATGGTCCCCGGATGTGAGAGTTCAAAATGAACCATAAAAGTTCAGAAAATGATCCTCAGGACTTCATTTATCACTGGTCCAACAACCATCAATCTTCATAATGCAGCACCCAGAGATCATTAACAGGTCATGGGTCATCGCTGGAATTTTAATTATGCTAAAACCATGTCATTTCCACATCTGGACATTATTAGAATGTCATGGGTCACTACCCATAGGCACTCCCAAGGTCATGAGGGGGACGGGTAAGGTTACAAAGGTGATGGGGTCATCATCAATCAAAAAAGGTGGCAGGTAGTGTGGGGTATATACTACGCAGGCTCACATCAACACTGTGGAGGAAACGGAAATAAAACCAGTGTTCGAACAAATAAAAGTGGAAACAGCTAAGGATGTAGCCCAACCTGCCCGAGAGTTTTTCGCAGAAAGAGGATGCCTGAGTCAGCTAAACGGTGTCGTAAGAAAAGGGAATCAAATAGTCATCCCTTCAAGCTTGAGAGTAGAAATTCTTGAAAGAATTCACCATGGGCACATGGGTCTGACAAAGAGCTGAGAGAGCTACAGGGATGCAGTGTGGTGGCCGTACATCAGCAAAGCTGTGAAGGAAAAGGTTCAAAGGTGTCCTTACTGTAATAAACATAGGCCAAGTCAGCCACATGAGCCGCTTATCACTACACCCTTGCCAGAACGTCCATGGCAGAAACTTGCAGCTGACCTGTGTGAGTTAAATGGGAAGACGTACTTGATATTCACTGACTACTACTCTCGTTGGCTGGAGATTCTCTCTCTTCCTAAAGCATCCAGTGAAGGGGTCATTCAAAAGCTTGTCAGTATCATTGCGAGATTTGGAATTCCCGAACAAATCGTGACCGATAATGGCCCGCAGTTTAGGTCCCAGGTGTTCGCTGACTTTACAGTAGCATACGTGATTACACACATTACTTCAAGAACGTACTATCCGCAAGCAAACAGAATGGCATAACGCGCTGTGAAAACGGCAAAGACAATTCTGAGACAGGAAAATCCGGCACTGGCCTTACTTTCCTATAGGGACACACCCACTGAACCTACTAGAGAGAGTCCTTCTCATGGGCCGCAGGCTCAGGACCACAGTCCCGACGTTCAGTGAGTCTGCTATTACCCCAGAGAGTAATGCTCCAGATCCGCCAGAACCAGAACTGGGTAGAAGAGGACTTCTTGTCACTCGTTCAGGACGCATAGTGAAACCACCAATCAAGTTTAGTTATTGAATGTTATTATGATAGGTGGGGATAACCTTATGGAAAAAAAAGAAAGTTCATTAGTGAAACCTGTAAAAGTTGATTAATGTTTGAATTCTTGGAGACATAGGAATGTCATGAATGTTTTTCCAAACTGTTTACTGTTTAAGTCAGAACTTTTAAGTTTAACTTTCGTTTAATCTTTGCATTTGTGTTATACAAAACAACAGTATGTCTTTCTTGAAAAAAGGGGAGATGTGGCGAGCACTGTAAAACCAAATAGTATTCCTTGCTATAAAAATACTAGTAAGTTTACTCTATTTTAACCAAAATGTTGAGTTTACTAAAATTTTTTCATTGTTGCTGAAATATTAGAACAGATAGTTCCCATAACTAATGAAATTTAAATAAAATTACTCAAAATGTCCAAGACATGCTGTTATGCATGCGCACTGGAGCTCAGAGCTCAGAGCTCAGAGACACGGCCGAATTCACGCTAGAGAGTGCGCAATCCGGTCAGTGTACAAATGGATGGAAAAGAATGCTACATTTTTAGATGGGTTCTTTTAAAAATAACTCTTTTTAACTTGACACGGCAATTTTGAAAGCAACCATGAGTGCTAAACTGTAATCAAGCCGTAGCATTATTTGTTAGAAATACCTGGTTGCGACGAAAATAGTATGATAATTACGGTAATGTGCAGGCAGTAAGTAACAACACTGAGATTGTCAACGAGTCTTTAGCAGACCTACCCCTACCTCCTCAAGCAGAGTATATATAACATTGAAACTTATTTAAATGTAAGTTAACGATCTTAGTTTTAAAATACAGGACTTCTGTAGCGAATAAATGTGTTTTTGTACGAAAAATGTCCATATTTAAAACTATACACTTTTCTCTCACTTCCGCTAACTGTCATAGGCAGAAGTCATTCCAGGCAGCTGATGTAGGATGTACGCATGCGTATGCGCCGGTGATTAGTGACAAACACGGAAGCACAGGACAGAGCAAAATGAAACACCAGTAGTGAATTAGAAATACAAAACAAAGATCCATAAAGAAGAATGTCAGAGGATTTCAATATAAACCAAGAGTAGACTGGTTTTCTTTTGCTAAAGTAAGGAAACTTTGCTTCCTTTGCTCCCTTTGCTCCTGTACACAAACTCGCATTTCGACTAGCATATTTACACCAGCTCATGCACTACACAAACGTCCTACAACATCCACCCGGAAAGGCTTGCACGTATGACAGTTAGTGGAAGTGAGAGAAAAGTGTTTATAACGTTTAAATGTATATATGTTTCTTACAAAAATGCATCGATCCACTACAGAAGGCCTTTATTCACCCCTGGAGCTGTGTGAGGCACATTTTATTATTGATGGATGCGCTTTCTTGCACTCCTTTTGAACTGTTGAACAGAAACACCCGCCCATTGCCATGGAAAGCGTGGAAGAGCCTGGACATTTTTTTAATGTTACTCTGATTGGATTGGTCTGAAAGAATGAAGTCATACACACCTAGGATGCCTTGAGGGTGAGTAAATCATGGGATAATTTTAATTTGTGGGTGAACAAACCCTTTAAGATAAAATCTTGTAAATGATGGGTGTGATTCATCCCTCCATAACAAGAGAGAAAATGCTCTAAATTCTAAGTGGTGGGTCATGCAGTACAAATAGCATATCGTAAAAAAAAAAAAAAAATCTGTAAATTCACATCTATGATGTTGAAAACAATGTACAAAAAATGTAGTCCATGGAACGTGTGTGTAATATTCCAAGACAAGGCATGCAGTAATAGTTGACACAAATGATCATTTACACATTTCCTTGTACTTGATGTTTGCAAAGATCATTGTACACTCACTCTGGTCATCAATATGAATCAATTTGCTTATACAAATTCCTTGTCAATGTATGCTTTTAGAACATTTCCAGTATTGAAATGAAGAAATTCACACTGTACCTATTTTATTTCTCTACTTAGGATGTGGATGCAGACTTCAGTGAAGCAGTTGTAGACCTGCTCACAGTTCTACCAGAAGACATGCCTTCATTGTGGATGCAATAAAGGCAATCATGGAGGGAAGAATTGTCATGGATGGGTTTTAAAGGCCTGTATTTTATTTTTGCTGTTCCGTTTGCATGCCATTCTGAAAATGCTCTATTGTTTAACGGTGTTCCAGTAGGTCCAGATAATGTTATGACAACAAAGTGTTGTTTAGTCAAGAAGTCTGTAAAGAGTATTATAAGAACACAGATGTTTTAAAAGCTAATTTTTATTATTGTGATATTCTTAAAGTTGAACTTATTAGGACTTACAGTGGTAAATTCTAAAAGCTGAACTAGAAGCTGAACTTGTTAGGATTTACAGTGAGAAAAGATTCGTTTGATGTGTTCTTTACGTCACTGGCTGTTCTGTACACACAGGCGCAGTTAATATGAAGAGTAAAAGTGAAACGAAAGTGAAAGCTAAAGCGGTCTCCATCTGGTGATTGTCCAGGTTCAGAAGATTAGAACAGCTAGAAATGATACAGTGGCTAACCTTATCGTATCAAAACGTTTTGAGAGTGAATTCAGTAGGCTGTATACTTTGATTATGAATATGAATGCAGAATGGTAATGTTAAAGTGCATATGTTAATCTTATAAGTAATAATAATTATAATCTTTGTGTTTTGATGAGGAATGAAACAAACATTATGAGGCCTGAGGAAACTGTCATTACATATGGGATTGTTGATTATGAAAATTGCATCTATCATGGACAGTTACACTCCTACTGTAGGTAGTAATATGATGCAGCCAAGTCAGAGTAAGTAACATAAATGTACTTTCTATGAACCTAAAGTCACATGGCAGACCAAATCATCACTGTTAACCTTTCCTGCTCTGCTTCCAGATCATTGTCACAGTAGAACATGGGCTGTAATGTCTGAATGGAATACAAAAGGTTTATTTTATTTATTTATTTTTTTGGTTTCAGGTCATGTTGAAAGACTGTGGAGATCTGCAGCAGATAAACATGGCAATTCATGGTAATTATTATTATTATTATTATTATTATTATTATTAATATTATTAAATCTGTAATCAGCATAGACAAGTCTTTTCATGCCCTGTGATAATACAACAAAATCTGTATTTTCTTTTCATGCAGCTGTTTCTTTCTTTCTTTCTTTTTTTAAATGGTTCTTCGTGTATAACTTTCAGTTTCTATATGGTAAGCGGTGAAAAAATTAACCAATGACCATTTAAAAACAAAATCAGTCTAAAACGGCTGCATGAAAAGATGTCTGAATTTTATTGTATGAGGGGAAGCACTTTTAAAGAAATGTGCATTATGCAATGTAATGACAGTCATTTTAAGCAGAAGCAAAAGTTAATAGTTAAACCCTAGTGCTTTGTTTTTATTAACTAGATCCTTATGGATTACCTTTATGCTTTTTACATTCAATTTTTGGATAATCAAAATGTTGGTATACGTACTTAAATGCATCCACTTTCTTTAAAACAAACAAACAAAAAAAAAAAACTCCAAAAGTGATCTGCAGAAGAAAAAAAAAACATTTTGATATACATGAGGGTGAGTAAAACAAGATCATTTTCAACTTTGGGTAGGGCTGGGTATCAATTTTGATAATTTTTAGGCACTAACCAAATTGCCTTGAAACTCGAAACCACTGAGTAGCAGTCTGAGTAAATGTCTTGTTGTTCGAATTTCTTTAAATTAAATTTCTTTAATTTAATACTTCAACGTCACTGAACCAGCAGAATTCTTTATGTGCCCAAATCAAGTGCTGGTTAACTGGGGCCATGAAAACATGTCATTTGGGCCTAGAGTTACAATTTATTGGGTCTGTCATTCAGAAACATAGCTATTTGTTTTTGCAAATGAACTTTTCATATGTATAACTGTGTGTGTGTGTGTGTGTGTGTGTGTGTGTGTAATTGCTACTTTTGACTCATCCATTTTCTTAAAAATAGTTTGAAGGCAGAAATGTGATGTTTATAATTTTATAAACTTCTTGTTTTTGTGAAAAGCTGTGCCTAAACTGTAAATCATGCTTTTTACAGTCATTTTATGACTTTAAATATGCTCCAGATCATGTCCACCCTTTTGAAATAATATGCATGACACTAATCATCATTCACACATATAAATACATGTTTTGATAATTAAATTTGTGTTTGCTGTTAAACCATGTATGGGTGTTCTAACAAATTGTACTGTAAACGTGTGTACAGATTTGTGCAGAATATGAGACGGACAGAATAGCCATAGGCCCATTGGTGTCAACTGTCTTTACCAGTGGATGGATCCACACTGCAAACCGAAGAAGAGCATTAAACCCTCTTGGTTCCCACTACACGGGTAAGAACAACTGCACTCAACAAAAACTTTTTAAACTTATTAAAGGGGTCATTGGATGTCCATTTTCCACAAGTTGATATGATTCTTTAGGGTCTTAATAAGAAGTCTATAACATACTTTCGTTGAAATTTCTTAGTGGTAGTGTAAAAAAACACCCATATGCTCATATACTGTCTTCCCCCTGCACCGGAGTTGACACAATAATGTTGGTCGGACTGTTCTCAGCTCTCACTCATTTAGGGCAGGGCTCATTTAGGGCAGGTCTAAGGTAAGACGGTCATGTCACTCAACTATCGTGGGAGCGGCCTTGGTCGGTGTGATGTCACACCAGTAAGAAGCTGAGAATGACCTGATTTAAAAAAAGGGCATGTGGTAAGGTTCGTAAGAGAGAAGGAAGAAGTCGGAGTCGGTGTGACTGAGGCTCGTGGTTCTTTTATTCAGAAAATCACAGTTCAAAATAAAGTGTGCGCTCTTGCGCATAACCGGCAACACAAATACACGGCAACTATACTTGGTAAAACTCTGTTGAGCAGTTCAGTCTCCTGGCCACGAGTTCTCAGTCTGTTTCTCTCTCTGTCTCCACCATTCTCCCATGGTCTTTAACGGTCTCCCCACGCCAATCACTGTAAGGAGAAACAGGTGGATGTAATTTCGTACTTGACCTACTTTCTCACCGCTCGTCTCCGACCGCTCTCCCACTGCAGTCTTCGCTAAACCACGCCCCCCTCGCCACATACCCCCACTGCCCGACTCAGGCCGGGGAGCCGTCCGGCTTGCAGCACACCACAGCTTGTGACTGATGTACAACACCAGCCGCTCTTCACCCTCTATCTCCTGTGCCAGGACCACTCCAAGCCCTCTGTCCGATGAGTCTGTCTGCAGCAAGAAAGGGAGAGAAAAATCAGGAGAGTGTACCAGCGGCCCGCCACAAAGAGCAGAATTTACCTGGGTGAAAGCCTGCTGGCACAGCGCCGTTCACTGGACGGGATCTGGCGCTTCCTTTTTAGTGAGATCAGTCAGCGAGCTGGTGAGGTCTGAATAATTGTGTATAAACCTTCTATCGCAATCGCTGCTGTTTTACTAATTTGGGGACGCACCTGTCGTGACCCAAGTGGAAGCCCAGATACCTAACCTCGGTATCGGGCCCGAGATCATTCTCTCCACTCACCACCGTCGCCAGCATCACTGACTCCTCCTCTTTTTAAGAAGGTTGAGGTGATAAACCTGACTTGCCCCGTTCCTGTCTGAGCGAATAATCTCATAATTGAGATCTCCAATTCGCCGTGTGACCTCAAAGGGTCCTTGCCACTTGGTGAGTAATTTAGAGCTAGCCTTCGGGAGCAATACAAGAACTTTTTCTCCCGGTGCAAATTTACGTAACTGGGTACCCCTGTTGTACAGCTGGCTCTGCCTGTGCTGGGCCTGTAACAAATTCTCCATTGACAGCCGCCCCAATGTGTGGAGTTTTGTTCTCAGGTCCAGCACATATTGAATTTTATTTCGGCTATCAGAAGGACTGTCCTCCCAAGTTTCTCTAAGGACGTCCAGCACCCCGTGGGGCTGCCGCCCATAAAGAAGCTCGAAGGGGGAAAACCCCATGGAAGCTTGCGGGACCTCCCGCACAGCGAACAAGAGGGGTTCCAGCCACCTATCCCAATTTTTTGCCTCCTCGTGAATGAACTTTCGAATCATGGTTTTTAAAGTGTGATTAAATCGTTCGACCAGCCCGTCTGTCTGTGGGTGGTAGACACTGGTCTGAATCGATTTAATGCCCAATAACTCATAAAGTGTCCGCTACACTTTTTGCTGAAATGCTGTGAAGCGCAACTGCCTCCGGGTTTTGAGTTGCATAGTCCACTAGGACTAATGCAAAACGATGCCCACGTGCTGATCGTTCTAATGGCCCGATGAGGTCCATTCCAATTCTTTCGAAGGGGACCTGCATTAACCCTCTGGGGTCTGAGGGTGTTTTGGCACCCTGTAGAAGTTTTGACATGCCCTCACATTTGTGCTTTTTTCAGTATCTTAAAAACATATTAATGTTAGATAAATATGATTTTATAGTCATAAACACAAGCATGCTTTGTATGTATTATACAGTACAAAACCATTTTATGTCTGGGAAACTAATTTATTATTGTTAAGCACGTCATAAACATCTATTCGTGAACAGAATATATAACAGTAGTTTTGTCTAAACAATCTAAGACTCTATCATTCAGAGTTACAGTGTAAACTCTATCACTTTTATATCGCGTCATTTTTATTTTATATGAAACATACTTCATAACGTTTCACTTGATTGCACATGTAGTCAGGAATTATAGTTTGGAAAAAATCGAACTACTATAATGTGTACAAGTTATATCACAGTAATACAACAACTAACGGAAGTAGGCTAATAAAAGAAAGACTTACTCTTTCGGTGGGTCTCGCCGTGTGTCGCATTGCGCTCTTCCTCTGAGGGAAATATAAATCTTACTCCTCACAGCGCGTCTTCTTCCAGTAACAAGATGCAAGTAGCCGAGATAAACAGTGAAGTGAAGTCTCCTGCTTTGTTTATGTTGATGTGGGTGGTACGCCGCTTGCGCCTCCACGTGGCTGATTATAATATCAAAAGTGTTCGTAGCTTGTGGGTGTGATCAAATTAAAAATAATTAGGTCTGGTTGGTTTCATTCAGATTATTTTAACACATGATATTTGTTTTCGATAAGACTTACTTCATTTAAAGGTAGACATGTCAGGCTTTCTATAAATATATCTCTCATGTCTCTGTGTGGAGTATTCGCTGAGTTTTAGTTCATTTTAGTGACACATTTCTTAATGACGATCACAGAGAACAACGCAGCAGACTACATACCCTGTTTGTTTGCTTTATTTCACAGAACCACAGAGTGCTGTTGTTATTATGAGTGTACACAAATAAAAGTAGATTCCTTACAGATTCCATTGATATATTGCTCTTGTCTGTACAATTAAAAATGACAGAGTAATTGAAGTTATTTTTGGTGTTATCAGAAAAACTGCCACAAACCGCGCTGGCGCATTTTTCGACCCCAGAGGTTTAAGGAAAGATGGCGCAAAGGCGCTTTTGGGGTGGCTGGCGGATTTACCAGCTGACATTCATGACAAGCCGCGCACCACCTGCACACATTCTCATGAATGCCCGGCCAAAAGAATCGGGTCATGAGAAGATTTAGTGTTGCTGCTTGCTCTAAATGTCCCGCCATTGGGTTAATAACTACTTTATTTAACAATTATTCTCGCTGCTTTGTAAAATTATGGTTGAACCACTGATGTCACATGGACTGTTTTACTGATGTCCTTACTATGTTTGTGGTCTGGGAGCATTTCAGTTGCATTACTGTCTATGCAGAAAAGCTCTCGGATTTCATTAATAATATCTTAATTTGTGTTTCGAAGATGAATGAAGGCCTTGTGGGGTTGGAACGTCATGAGGGTGAGTAATTAATGACAGAATTTTAATTTTTGGGTGAACTATCCCTTTAATTGGGAATATTGCTAAACACTTCAGGACAGTGGCTTTGTGTGCTGATCTGGTCCAGTACTGTTATGGATTAATTTTCCACTGTAATATTAGTTAGAATTCCATCTGAACTGATTGCCTGTATTTCCCGTAAGGAAATGATCAGACAGAATAATAGATGAATGACTGACATTTTTTCAAGATGTTTTATTTATTTATTTATTTATTTTTGCTGGTATTTTCAAGGATGATAAATGCTATGGTAAAGTTAATACGCAAGAATTTGAGTACTCCATCCTTTTAAATATTCTCTCTAGGATACAGACGTTGGCAGCACTCCAAAAGACTCATGGGAATCTATGTCATAAAATTTGAAGGTGCAGATACTGAAGACAGCCCAGCAGATGTTGGAGTGTTGAAAGATAAAGTTCTTCAGGACCTTAGCAGTATACCCAATGAAAAAATATTGGACTGATATATGGACTAAACTTGAACTCCTGTAATCAGATACACATTTGGAGTACTGCAGAAGTTATATCTGGAGCCAGTTCCTGTTCCTGGATTAAGGTTAGATTGGTTATATTTATATGCCAATTAGAAAATGACAGTAGTTTAATATTTCTGTAATTTATAATGTGGTTGTAACTGTAGTTACTATTCTTGTTTAACAAATATACTTAATCATTTGTGACATCTTGTCTTTTATGACTCATTGCAAGATAGTCACACAAAATGCTTTGTTGAAGGGAGTAACTTTAACTAGAAATCATTTAGTTAAAGTAACTAGTGTCACAGATCGAGCCATCCCATCAGCGTCAGACCCTACAGCTCCACCTCTCCGATCCAGTTCGCCTGAGTATTAATTCCTGGCACCTGCCTCTGCCTAATTAAGAGACGCTTATAATTCCACTAGCACCAACACCTAGCTGTCTGGTCTCGTCTATCGCTTACGTGCATGACTCACCCGACTCCCCGTATCCTGCTAGCGCATCGTGATTGTCATTATCAACGTCTGCCTCATCATCTGGTCTGTGCCTTCAGCCTCCACTCTTCCTAGTGTATAAGGACTGTTTATTGAGAGATAAGTTTCCTCTACTATCGACTTGCTCTACGTCATCTGCTTATCTGTGAATTTCGTGGGTGTTTCCCTGAATAAAGTACTGTAAACCTTCCTCCAGTTTCCTGTGCCTCAGTGGTGCGTGACAGAAGACCAGACCCTGCTAATCCAAAAAATAAAATACTAATGAATGGATCCCGAATCTCTATCCGCTGCACAAGCCGATCCGTTCGCCGAGTTGGTTCACCAGCTTCGTCAGTCACTCCTTCCTCCAGCCACCACTCCCTCACCTGATCCGCCTGCCAGTCCCATGGCCTTACCAGCACCGTTCAGTGGCGCGGCGGAGAATTGGAGTGGCTTTCTCCTACAATGCACATTGTTATTTGAGATGCAACCTCAGCGTTTCACCACGGATAGAGCAAAAATAGCGTTTATTATCTCACTGCTCTCTAGTCGTGCTCTCCAATGGGCCAAGACCATCTGGGAACAAGCTGGACCAGTCACTCGAACCCTGGAGGCTTTTATAGGGCATTTCAAGGAGGTATTTGATCAGACAGCAAGTTCCCTTTCTTTGCATGACCAGTTATATCGTCTTAAGCAAGGAAGATCTTCTGTGTCTGAGTACGCTGTAAATTTCCACACCCTAGCCGCTGCAAGCGGATGGAATGAGGCTGCTCTCATCACAGCATACCATCAAGGGCTGTCCCCATCGCTTCGCTTGTATCTCGCTATCTATGATGATAGCTTCGGTTTGGAAAACCTCATCCAGCGATCCATCCGAGTGGCCCAGCGGTTAACTGCCTGTGATCTGGAATTACCTGCCCTGCACACTCCGTCTGCCACTGCTGCCGTATCTGCATCTCCACCATCACAGTATCCTTCAGCATCAGCTATTGAACCTATGCAGGTTGACTCCTTTCATCTCTCTCCAGCAGAAAGAAGGAGGCGCATTCAACAACATTTATGCCTTTACTGTGGAGCTGAAGGTCATCTCATGGCTAATTGCCCGTTCGTCCACATCGCCCTGTGGTGAGTAGTCTAACCACGAGACCTGAAGTTACCTCATTACTCCACCTTCCAGTATCAGTGATGTCTGCCAACAATTTAATTTCAGCAAAGGCCCTCATTGACTCCCTTGCCAGAAAATGAATGTACACTCCATCCTGGGGAAACCACTTGGAAAAGGTATTATTACACACTGTACACCATCCCTTACTCTTCGCATTGGCGCGACTCATGTTGAAAGGATTTCATTGCTGGTGCTGAATGGATCAACTGCCGATATCATCCTGGGACGCCCTTGGCTAAAGCATCATAACCCACACCTTTCCTGGACTTCGGGTGACATCCTCTCATGGAGTAATGCCTGATTCAAGACATGTTTACAACTTCCTGTTCGATCCATCCCAACTACGAAATCAGCTAAGGTACTCCTCCAGTCCACTACTATCGAGAGTCCCGAGGGACAGCATGAGAATGTGATACCAGAAGAGTATAGGGCGTTCCAGGATGTTTTTTGCAAATAATTAGCCACCCGTTTACCCCCTCATAGACCATGGGACTGTGCTATAGAACTGCTGCCTGGTACGACCCTGCCTAAGGGAAGAGTGTATCCACTGTCCATTCCGGAACAGAAGGCCATGGAAGAGTATGTGGAAGAGGCTCTTCGCCAGGGTTACATCCGCCCTTCTACATCCCCTGCTGCTTCCAGTTTTTTCTTTGTAGCCAAGAAAGATGGAGGTTTGAGGCCTTGTATTGATTATCGAGCCCTGAACAAGCAAACTGTACTGTACAAATATCCCCTTCCCCTAGTACCAGTGGCGCTTGAGATGTTGAGAGGTGCTTCCATTTTGACCAAGTTGGACCTGCGTAGCGCGTACAACCTCATCCGGATACGGAGGGGGGATGAATGGAAGACCGCCTTCATCACACCATCAGGGCACTATGATACCTAGTCATGCCATACGGGCTAGCCAACTCCCCCTCTATATTTCAGGCCTTCATGAACGAGGTGTTCCGGGAGTACCTACATCGTTTTGGGTGTGGGAGCAGTATTGTCACAGCGGCAGGGGGTTCCACCGAAAAACCATCCATGTGCCTTCTTCTCCCGGAAGTTGTCCCCGGCGGAGCAGAACTACGATATCGGCAATCAAGAACCTCTAGCCATCAAACTGGCATTAGAAGAATGGCATCATTGGCTGGAGGGAGCCAACCACCCATTCGAAGTTATCACAGACCATCGTAACCTAGAATACCTAAGAGAAGCCAAACGTCTAAATCCACGGCAAGCCAGGTGGGCGTTATTCTTCACCTGATTTCACTTTTCTGTAACGTATCGTCCAGGAACCAAGAATCAAAGGGCCGATGCACTTTCCCGTATCCATACCCCTGACCACACCACCGATCGGCCAGAACCCATTCTCCCTCCAGCCATCATCGTCAGTCCTATCCAGTGGGTTCTAGATGATCAAATCGCCCAGGCTACTCTAACTGAACCTGCTCCGCCGGGGGTCCCTGAAGGATTAACCTATGTCCCATCAGCTCTACGTCTACCCCTCGTCAACTCCGTACACTCCTCCCTAGGGTCAGGACATCCAGGCAGCCAACAAACCCTCTCGCTTATCCGTAATCGTTATTGGTGGCCTGGCATGTCTCGGGAAGTTCTCCGCTTTGTCCAAGGATGTTCCACCTGTGCCATCTCCAATGTACCACACCATCTTCCCAAAGGGAAGTTACTTCCACTGTCCATTCCCCACCGACCCTGGTCACACCTAGGAGTAGACTTCATCACTGATCTGCCCACCTCAGATTCTTATACCTGCATTCTCGTAGTAGTAGATCGTTTCTCAAAGGCCTGTCGCCTTATTCCACTGAAGGGACTACCTTCAGCCCTGGAGACAGCAGAAGCCCTGTTTCATCATGTGTTTCAAAACTATGGATTACCCGAAGACATTGTTTCCGACCGTGGACCCCAGTTTATCTCCCGAGTTTGGAAGGCCTTCTTCTATCTCCTAGGTGTGTCAGTGAGCTTAACATCCGGCTACCACCCGCAATCGAATGGACAAACTGAGAGGAAGATACAGGAAATTGGACGCTTCCTGAGGTTGTATTGCCATGGCCACCAATGCAACTGGAACCGGTATCTTCCCTGGGCCGAGTATGCTCAAAACTCTCTTCGCCAGTCCACCACAGGTCTAACCCCCTTTCAATGCGTTCTCGGCTTCCAGCCACCTTTGTTCCCCTGGTCGGGGGAACCCTCGGAAGTGCCAGCAGTCAACCATTGGTTCCAGGAGAGCGAGAGGGTCTGGGACTCGGCACATGTCTATCTGCAAAGGGCAGTCAGGAGGCACAAGAGCCAAGCTGACACTCACCGAGCAGTTACACCCTCCTATCTCCCTGGTCAAAAGTGTGCTGTAGTGTGTCCGTAAAAAATATTGGTTTACATTTCCAAACATTCTGTTTGCCATTAATTGTAATAATCTAGTGAGATTTTTGCTTGCACAAGGAGTCTGACAACAGCCAGTGCTCCACACAGACATCTGATCTCATCATCATCCAGTCTTCCTGGAATGACATGAAGACACAGAACAAACTGAAACAGAGTAAATCCAGAAGAACTGTGGCAACATCTCCAAGATGCTTCAAGAGACCTACCTGCAAAGCTACCTGAAAAATTTTGCACAAGTGCACCTAGGGCAAAAGCTGCTGTAAACGCAAAGAATGGTCGCACCAAATGTTGATTTCATTTAGTTAATAGAATGTAATTGATAAAGAAAATCTATTTATGACAGCATCCTCATTTTACAGCATTTTTACACAAGTGCCTAAAACTTTTAACAGTGCTGCAGCTTTGCAGGTAGGTTTCTTGAAGCATCCTGGAGACTTTGTCACAGTTCTTCTGGATTTAGTCTGTCTGGATGATAGGTGAGATCAGATCTCTGTGCAGAGCACTCGCTGTTGTTAGACTCCTTGTGCAAACAAAAATCTCACTGGATTATTACGATTAATGGCAAAATAAATGTTTGGAAATGTAATCTGATATTTTCTACTGACACTACAGCAAAAGACCAACTTTAACTGACTTTAAACCATTTTTTAGCTGATGAAAATACTAGTGGCCTAAGACTTTTGCACAGTACTGTATATGTGCACATATTTGTGATGAGTACTTTCAAAGCTTTCATTTGATGTGATTCTAGTAATAGCTTTTAGCTGTTAGCTTAGCCTTTATTTGATATGGTGATGATTTCATTCTACTTTGATAAAACAACTTGTCTATACGAGCTAATATCTGTTTTCATTGCTATTTTTGTTTATATGATAATCTTATTTTAGCAAGTTGATTACATCAGTAATATTTGAGCCTTTATGGAGATATAAGTAACACCGCTACTTGTATGCTTACTTTAGTTGTATGATTATTTGGATTATTGTTTGTTTGCTGTTTTTTACAGTTTTACTCTTAATCCATAATGTACACCTCGCTGGCATCTTATTAAACAAGAAATTAAGATGAATCCTGACGCTCCGATAATTCATGGGTGGAGTTTGACTGGCTGTTGAATTGCATTCACACGTGCAATGAGAACAGTACAGTAAAAAGATGATAATCCTACAAGCAAATCAAGTTACAAGATTGCAGTCACTTGTGCACTATGAACAACAATGAGAAGCTTACAGCCTCTGCAGAGGAAAATGCAGATGAAACCATGAGTATCATAGACCAAGCTTCTGAGGCAGGTTCAAAACGCTTCCATTCATCACGAACGTCAAAATCCTCATGATCATCGTGGTCATCAAGGATTTCAGTCAGCACTGCAGCGGCCACTGCATGGGCTCAAGCAGAAGCAGCACAAACTTGTGTACAGTTTGTAAAGAAAGATAATGCAATAAGACTGGACAAAATTAAATTAGAAATAAAGTGGACAAGGCCATAAAGTGGACAAGGCTAAAATGGAGGCAGATTTGGAAGTGCTCCAACACGAAAAGGAACAAGCTGCTGCGTTGGCCCAAACAGAAGTGCTGGAAGCAGTTGTAGGAGCAATTGAGGATCGTATCAAAGACTATGTTGAAACTCAAACTTGAGTGGACACCGATAAGCCAAAAGAAGAGGATATGCAAGATTCAAATTTAAGTTAGAAACTGTACCTGAGGCCACAGACATTAACCGTACCGCTCACAGTCTCACTAAGGCAAGGCAAGTTTATTTATATAGCACACAAAGTTAATTCAAAGTGCTTTACATAAAAGGAAGTAGAATAATCATAAAAACAATAATAAAAACAATAATTCACAAAGAGGCAGTAGAATAATCATAAAAACAATAATCACAACAATAAAACAAAAAAAATTAAAACTTTTAAAATGATTTAAAAATTTATTTAAAATAAAATTTAAGACAGTTAAAAAGGAAAAGGATTATACATGGTGCAAGTAGTTCGGACGTAGCACAGTGCTCATTCATTACATGCACAGCTAAACAGATGAGTTTTGAGTCTAGATTTAAATGTAGCTAATGTTTTAGCACATTTGATCTCTTCTGGAAGCTGATTCCAACTGCGAGCAGCATAATAGCTAAAAGCGGATTCCCCTTGTTTTGTGTGAACCCTTGGTATTTCTAACTGACTCGATCCTAATGATCTGAGTGGTCTGTTAGGTTTATATTCAGTGAGCATATCTGCAATGTATTTAGGTCCTAGGCCATTGAGTGATTTATAAATGAGTAAAAGTACTTTAAAATCAATTTTAAATATAACTGGAAGCCAGTGTAGGGACCTGAGGACTGGTGTGATATGCTCAGATTTTCTGGTTCTAGTCAGAATCCTGGCAGCAGCGTTCTGGATGAGCTGCAGCTGTCTAATGGTCTTCTTGGGAAGGCCAGTGAGGAGACCATTACAATAATCCACCCTGCTTGTGATAAAGGCATGAACAAGTTTCTCCAAGTCTTGACTGGAAACAAAACATCTAATTCTTGCAGTGTTTTTGAGATGATAGTATGCTGATTTAGTTACTGCTTTGACATGACTACTGAAACTAAGGTCTGATTCCAGAATCACACCAAGATTCCTGACTTGGTTTTTAGTTGTTTGACCCCTAGAGTCAAGGTATGCATTCACCTTAAGAACTTCCTCTTTGCTTCCAAATGCAATGACTTCAGTTTTCTCCTTGTTTAACTGAAGGAAGTTCTGGCACATCCAACTGTTAATTTCATCAATGCATTGGCAGAGGGAATCAATGGGGATGTAGTCATTTGGCGATAAGGCTAGGTAAATCTGGGTATCATTAGCATAGCTGTGATAGGCAATTTGGTTCCTTCTCATTATTTGACTTAGGGGGAGCATATACAGGCTAAACAAGAGCGGCACTAGAATTGAGCCTTGAGGGACTCCGCATGTCATGGACGTCCACTTAGACTTATGCTCTCCTATACTCACATAATAACCTCTCCCTTTTAAGTATGACCTGAACCAACTGAGAGCCATCCCAGAAAGCCTGACCCAGTTTTCCAGTCTCTGTAGAAGAATGTTATGATCGACAGTGTCAAACGCAGCACTAAGATCTAGTAGTACCAGCACTAATATTTTGCCAGAATCAGAATTTAAGCGAATATCATTTATTATCTTAATGAGTGCTGTCTCTGATGCGGTCGGAAACCAGATTGAAAATTGTCCAGGTATCCATTTGAGTTTAAGTAGTTATTCAACTGATTGAAAACTACCTTTTCAATAATCTTGCCTATAAAAGGAAGATTTGATATTGGTCTATAGTTGCTCAATGTGGTGTTATCAAGATTGCTCTTTTTCAGATGAGGCTTAAAAACTGTACTTTTCAGGGAGTTTGGAAAAGTCCCAGAAAGAAGTAAGGTGTTTACCACTTCTAAGAGATCTGCTTCTAAACAGTTTAACACACTTCTGAAAAAAGATGTGGGAAGTGTGTCAAGGTTGCAGGTTGAGGATTTAAGGTGCTGTACTATTTCTTCCAAAGTTTTGCTATCAATTGGTTCAAAAACAGACATAGTGACTTCTTTTTGAAATTGCGGTCGAATCTGTGTGACCTCTGCATAACCTGAGGATGTGCTAATCACCTTTCTGATATTATTGATCTTCTCGGAAAAGAAGGAAGCAAACTCATTGCATTTGCTGCCGGAGAGCATTTCACTGGGAATCTGACTTGGGGGGTTTGTTAGTCTCTCAACAGTAGCAAAAAGAGTTCGAGTGTTGTTTAGGTTGTTGTTTATAAGGTTTGAGAAGAACTTCTGTCTTGCTGTGGCTAGTTCCACATTGAAAGCATGAAGGCTGTCTTTATAGATGCTATAGTGAATTTCAAGTTTCGTCTTCCGCCACATCCGCTCAGCTTTTCTGCATTGTCTTTTCATTCTCTGTACTGCTGTTGATTTTCTCCAAGATGATTTTTGTCTGCCAGTCGTTATTTCTGATTTCTTGATTATTTCTGATCAAGGCTAGATGGGCTTCCTTTAAGTGGTGGTGATTGGACCGGATGTAGCTTCTGAAAGCATCTGATGACCACTGACCGACCGCTTGTATCTGATGCTGTGAGAGATTTTTTATTTTTATTTTTTTTTTGAGCTGCTGTAGTTGCTGCTCCGATGCGAAATGAGTGGCTGGAAATTTTTTTTTTTTTTTTTTCGTGGGTAAGCCCGTTTGAGCAAGAATCAGTTTTAGAAATTATTAGAAATTTCTAAAATAGAAATATGTTGCACGTTGGTTAGAGTTATTGACGCAAAGAGGGTCAAGAAAAGATTTAGATTGAGCGTTCCTGAGTTGTAAGCAGGAAAGGGGTGCCTGATATTTTTAAATTGAAAAGAAGGGTAAGAATGAAGATAAGGAAGGGCCATAACCGTTTGCAGAGGCAGCCTCACGCGTGGATTAGCTCCTAGCCATCGATAGGGAAAAGGAGCAGGAGGGTAAGAGTAAGGTG
Source organism: Labeo catla (assembly GCA_012976165.1). Taxonomy (NCBI): domain Eukaryota; kingdom Metazoa; phylum Chordata; class Actinopteri; order Cypriniformes; family Cyprinidae; genus Labeo; species Labeo catla. The sequence goes on from VONZ01002458.1 coordinate 48,194, forward strand.
GCAGATCTTGAGTGGCTAGCGAAGGCAGCCTCACACTAGTGTCTGCTACCAGAGGTAGAAGGGAAGGGGTGGGAAGCATAGGAGGTTGGAAAATCATGTCAACGTGCAGTGTGAGGAGCAGCTGAGTCTGGGGCGCAGCCCAGGCTTGCTAATGGCTTGCTATGACTTGACAATTGAGGAGAGCTGAAACTTGATCTGTAAGAAAACAACGTTATTTTGAATGAAGTCGAGAGCTGTGAGGAAGGGAAGCATTGGGCGCAATTGTCGGTGAAGGCAGTATCACTCTTAAATCAGCCTCTGGGTTAGTTCTGCTATGGGAGCTGGAGGCCACTGAAAGAAAAGAGTTATTAGTAACAGGAGAAAAAGCCTGAGATGTGTGGGCCTGAGTTGCAAGCGGAGACAGCCTCACGCTTTCTTCAGCTGCTGTAGGTCACGGGAAGGGAGTGTGGTTTGAGACATCCAGAAGAGCCTGTGGAGCCAGTGAAGGCAGCCTCATGCTACCGTATGCTGTTGGAACTGGAGGCCGCTGAAAAAGAAAAGGATTAAAAGTAACGGGAAGCAACTTCAGGCTTGTTTCAGCTGCTGGGAGTGGTTTGTGACATTCTGCAGTAAATGCTAAAATGCTTGAGTGGCCTGCAGTGTTGCCAACCCAGCAAATTTGTTGCTAGATTTAATATGGCTCAGCTTTTTTCATGAAACTGCATGAACTAGCGTTTTCTGACTGAGAAATGACGTTTTAGAGCGTTTCCAAGCATGCCTTGCTTTCATGAGCTGAGTTGCCTAAAAACATTTTTGGCGATCCTAGAAGGCCCTAAATAAGCGTTTTATGAACTGAGGCTCTAACTAAATTTCATATGCAAAAAACTTCTAACACATCAAGAACTGTCTTTCTGCATTGTAAATAACATTTCTTTCATGCATGTGAAACATTTTTAGTGTGGGTCAGATTAATTCATGAAACTGCATGAAATAGCGTTTTCTGACTGAGAAAAGACGTTTTAGAGCGTTTCCAAGCATGCCTTGGTTTCATGAGCTGAGTTGCCTAAAATCAGTATTGGCGTTCCTAGAAGGCTCTAACTAAGCGTTTTATGAACTGAGGCTCTAACTAAATTTCATATGCAAAAAACTTCTAACACATCAAGAAGTGTCTTTCTGCATTGTAAATAACATTTCTTTCATGCATGTGAAACATTTTTAATGTTGGTCAGCTTTATTCATGAAACTTCATGAACTTTCGTTTTCTGACAGAGAAAAGACGTTTTAGAGCGTTTCCAAGCATGCCTTGGTTTCATGAGCTGAGTTGCCTAAAATCAGTATTGGCGTTCCTCGAAGGCCCAGACTGAGCGTTTTATGAACTGAGGCTCTAACTAAATTTCATATGCAAAAAACTTCTAACACATCAAGAAGTGTCTTTCTGCATTGTAAATAACATTTCTTTCATGCATGTGAAACATTTTTAGTGTGGGTCAGATTAATTCATGAAACTGCATGAAATAGCGTTTTCTGACTGAGAAAAGACGTTTTAGAGCGTTTCCAAGCATGCCTTGGTTTCAAGAGCTGAGTTGCCTAAAATCAGTATTGGCGTTCCTAGAAGGCCCAGACTGAGCGTTTTATGAACTGAGGCTCTAACTAAATTTCATATGCAAAAAACTTCTAACACATCAAGAAGTGTCTTTCTGCATTGTAAATAACATTTCTTTCATGCATGTGAAACATTTTTAATATGGCTCAACTTTTTTCATGAAACTGCATGAACTAGCGTTTTCTGACTAAGAAAAGACGTTTTAGAGCGTTTCCAAGCATGCCTTGGTTTCATGAGCTGAGTTGCCTAAAATCAGTATTGGCGTTCCTAGAAGGCCCAGACTGAGCGTTTTATGAACTGAGGCTCTAACTAAATTTTATATGCAAAAACTTGTAACACATCAAGAAGTGTCTTTCTGCATTGTAAATAACATTTCTTTCATGCATGTGAAACATTTTTAATGTTGGTCAGCTTTATTCATGAAGCACTTCATGAACTTTTCGTTTCTGACAGAGAAAAGACCTGTTTAAGCGTTTCCAAACATGCCTTGGTTTCAAACTGAGTTGCCTAAAATCAGTATTGCCAAAGCGTTCCTAGAAGGCCAGACTGGCGTTTATGAACTGAGGCTCTAACTAAATTTCATATGCAAAAAACTTCTAACACATCAAGTAGTGTCTTTCTGTATTGTAAATAGCATTTCTTTCATGCATGTGAAACATTTTTAATGTTGGTCAGCTTTATTCATGAAACTTCATGGACTTTCGTTTTCCGACTGAGAAAAGACGTTTTAGAGCGTTTCCAAGCATGCCTTGGTTTCATGAGCTGAGTTGCCTAAAAACATTTTTGGCGTTCCTAGAAGGCCCAGACTGACCGGTTTATGAACTGAGGCTCTAACTAAATTTCATATGCAAAAAACTTCTAACACATCAAGAAGTGTCTTTCTGCATTGTAAATAACATTTCTTTCATGCATGTGAAACATTTTTAATATGGCTCAGCTTTTTCATGAAACTGCATGAACTGGCGTTTTCTGACTGAGAAAAGACGTTTTAGAGCGTTTCCAAGCATGCCTTGGTTTCATGAGCTGAGTTGCCTAAAAACATTTTTGGCGATACTAGAAGGC